>CM031235.1:783800516-783882247 GCA_018340775.1 Taxus wallichiana var. yunnanensis
AGCCTATAGATAATCTTATAGTGGATGGCGAGTGGACAAGCTCTGTTCTCATGTTGAGACCTGTAGTAGCTAAGTGGAGTTTTAAAACATCCTGAAGAAGATCATCTTTTGTTAATGATATCTGATAGTTAGGGTAGACCTCAAAGGATATAGGTCCATTATGCAATCCAGTTTGGATAGTGGCTAGCAGACTGTCTTTGAAATTATCAAAGCGTAGATCCATCAAACAAAGATAAAATAGATGCATTTAATCCTCTTCCCGAAGAGAGGAGTTATACCAATTTGCACGCAGCCACGTGAGGGAGCGTATTCATATGTTACAGAGAGATCGGGCAGATCGCTGGCGGTACCAATAGCCGTGGTACCTTTGAGGACAGAGAGGCCCGACGAGAGGCGTGCCGACGATCACGATCATCACACCTGGTTCGGGATGAGGCGTGAGGGTCGAAATAAATGTTATCGAGGTATAAGAATAAATAAGGATGCTGACTTTGCGTGTGTCAATGATAGAGAAGATTTATTTGTTTAACATCTAAATAAAACTCGAATATGTATGTTGATTTGAGTTACGATAATAATAAGAATGTTTGTGTTTTAACTTTCAAAGTGTTTTGAAAAAGGATAAAGAGGAATGTGATTAAAATAGAAATACACAAAAATATTTATATTTACCACACATGATAGGTTATGGTAGGAGATGGTCAAGCTAACCTTGGGAGACCCCATGTCTCCAAAGTGCTGCCTACATAGCCCATTGCACAAAGCAAGGAGGGGCCTCAGACCGATGTAGTTCTCCCTTAAGACCAGGGAGAGGTGAATTCAGGAAATTTAGGTATGGTTAGGCAATTTGTTGGTTGGTAAAAATATTGATATTGATATTGGTAGGGTAATGTTGTTGGTGTTGGTAATGAATTGGTGATTTTGGAATAGGTAGAAGTGAAGCGAAAGTTAGCCTACCCAAGTGGTAGGGAACCATGTCCTGATTAAGATCAACACATAATCCTAGATTCGAGTCAAAGAGGAAAAAGTTACTCCGTAGTTGAAAAGAGCTAAACAAACCACATATTAATGCAGGATGAGCTTGAACCCCTAGGTACCGTGCATAGACGAGAAGTCAATAGGTGAAAAGAGTTGTATGATCACAATATATCGGGTGTACGTTACGTCCCTTGAGTTTAAACAAATGGTGAGGTGAGGTGGATGGTATAGCTGAGGTACAGAGAACTTGTTACAAAGTGAGTGTTCTGACGAAAGAGAACCTACCCTAAATAGACAAGTCCATGACTCAAAAGTTCTTTTGAAGGTGGCTTTATTTTACTGAATATAGACTGATCGATGTGGGAAGTCTACAAGGGATATTGATTGTATTATTCTTGAGGTCTTCACGAAGCTGATCAATGCGAGAAGCTTCTGATAAAGGCTCGACCGTGTATAGTCTGTCCTTCAAGGGAGCAAATTTATAGTAGCAGATGTGATTTTAGTGCATAAATGTCCTTCTGGGGAGTAGTCTATATATAATAAGAGCAATAGTTTGGCATATAGTTGTCCTTTGAGGGAGCAATATATATAATTTAGAGAGCCAGATGTCCTTTTGGCGTAAAGCATCTAGTTTGGTAGAAAGTTTGACTCAAGAAAATCCCATAAGCATATAATTAAGAATGTGTCATTTTAATACTTTGAAGTCATGGACTAGACTAAAAAGGGAAGGCATTGTTAAGGGGAGGTGGGAATCAAACTATGTGAGCTTGATTTGATTGTAAGATGTAGGAAACAAAGTGTATGTAACGGTAAATGAGCTCAAGGGACGAGCGGTAGGTAGATAAGAAGTGATATAACACTAAATTCAACAAAGAGAAAGGTCGAAGATGCAAGGCATTAAGGGGTTCGAGCTCAGTTTTACCATTGCTTAAGCTAAACGATAAGTGCCTGATCCATAAGTGTGAGTGATTATGTAAGGCCCAATCCAATTGGGAGCAAATTTTCCACGTTTGCTCTTTTCTAGTTTGGTTACATGTTGATTCTCTTTGAGGACAAGATCACCAACCTTAAAGGTACGCTCATGAAGTCGCTTATCATAAGCACACTTCTTGTGTTTTTGATAGATTTGAAGGTGATCAAGAGCTGTAAGACGACGCTCATCAAGAAGCTCCAATTGGGCTAACCGCTCTTGGTGGAAATCATCGTTGGTGAGAATATCCTGAAGAGATATTCTGAGGGAGGGTATTTGTATTTCGAGAGGCAAGACAGCCTCGGTACCATATACCAAAGAAAAAGGTGTGGCATTGGTGGAGGTACGAATGCTAGTACGATAAGCCCAGAGGGCAAAGGGGATGTGATCGTGCCAATTTCTTCCGGACTCATTGACAACTTTCATGAGAATTTTGGTTACGGTTTTATTAGAAGATTCAGCTTGACCATTGGCCTCGTGGATAGTAAGGTGATGAGAAACCGAGTTTCATACCAAAGTTGTCACAAAGGTCTTGTAATAACCTATTTTTGAAAGATTTTCCATTATCTCGTTATCGTGCGATGAGGAACACCAAAACGACAGATAATGTGGTGGTTAATGAACTCTACATTTTTTTTTAGTTGAAATGAGCGGAATAGCCTCCACCCATTTTGTGTAATATTCGGTTGCTGTGATTATCCATCGGTGACGTTGTGAAGAGGACGGATGAATCTCACCAATAAGGTCTAAACCCCATTGTGAGAAAGGCCAAAGATCTCGGGTGACCTGTAGCGGGTGGCTAGGAGTATGTTGAAGGTTGGCATGTTGTTGACACATAACACAATGCTTAACATATTCGTAGCAATCGTTATTGAGAGTAGGCCAATAATAACCTAGGCGAAGGATTCGCTTGGCCACGGCAAGGCCGCTAAAATGTCCACCACAAATACCGTCATGGACCTGTTGGATGGTATAGGTGACCTCCGCGCCGGTTAGACATCGAAGGAGGATGCCATCAAAACCACGTTTATAAAGGAGTCCCCCCATAACGACATAATGAGAAACGCGTTTAAGAAAAGCGCGTTTGCCGGTACTAGTAAGGGCAGGTGGGAGAACAGAGGTTGTAAGGTAGTCATGAAATTGGTGATACCAGGTATCCTGCGAATTAGCAGACACATTATTTATCATACAAACAATCAAATGAGTAAGATGGGGCAAAGAGTTGTTGGACCAAGACAAAAATGTCAGAGTCAGTTGATGAAGCTGGAATTTGTGAGGCTAAGCAAGCCATAGTATCCGCAAATTTGTTAGTGGAGCGAGGAATGGTTTGGATAGAATATTGAGTAAATAAGGCTAGAAGTGAATCCATGTAGCATTTGTACTTTTGAAGTTCCTCATTTTTACATTGGTAGATGCCCATAACTTGATTGACTACCAATTGAGAGTAGCTGAAAATATTGATAGATTTGACACCTAAGTGTAACACAACCCGGAGACCTGCACAAGGGCCTCGTATTCCACAATATTATTAGTGCAGGGAAATTGAGTCGGAAGGAAAGAGGCATAGGCTCAAAGTGTCGAGAGGAATGAGAACAACGCCGGCTCCTCCGCCATGCTGGCATTTGGATCCATCAAAGAAGAGGGTCATTGGATATGACTCCTCCCTGAGGGAAAGAGTAGCGATGAGTTCGTCAGGGAAATTAAAATTAATAAATTGTGCCCCGGGTAGAGGGGCTTCCGTGAGTTGATCTGCGATGGTTTGTCCTTTGATTGATTTCTGGTGGACAAACTCAAGGTCGAGGTCGGCGAGGAGCATGAGCCATCGGGCGATGCGTTGGTTTAGATGGGGTTTGGCATACATATAATGGATGGGGTCCGTGTTGGTGATGACGAAAGTTTTGTGATTCAGGAGGTAGTGTCGGAGTTTGGTGGCCACGAATGATAGGGCTAGGCACAACTTTTCTACATGTGTATACCTAGTCTCATAGTCCACCAAAGTACGACTTATATAATAAACGGCTTGTTCGCGATTCTCGGAGTCACGATGTGCAAGCATGGCCCCTACAGCGTGGTCGGTGGTGGAAAGGTAAAGGTAGAAAGGGCGGTCATCCTGAGGTGGGATAAGCATGGGTGGCTACAAGAGATAAGCTTTGAGAGCCTCAAAGGCTTGGTGGCACTCTTCACTCCATTGAAAGTCAATGTCTTTTTTAAGGAGGTGATGAAAAGGTTGACATCGATCCGAGAGTTGAGAGATGAAACGCCGGATAGATTGGAGCTTACCTTGTAAACTACGCAATTGTTTGAGGTTAGTAGGTGGGGGCATTTCTAGGATAGCTTTGACTTTAGATGGGTCAACCTCAATGCCACGCAAAGAGATGATAAAGCCAAGAAGTTTTCCCGAAAGGACACCAAAGACACATTTCTTTGGTTGAAGATGGACAGAATATTGTAACAGGCGATCAAAAATAATGGTTAAAACATCGAGATGTTCACTACGATGTTTAGATTTGCCAAGAAGATCATCGACGTAATCTTCAAGGATAGTGTGCATAATGTCATGAAAAATGTAGGTCATAGCCCATGATAGGTCGCACCAAAGATTCTTAAGGCCAAATGACATTACGATAACGAAGGTTCCCCAAGGAGTTATGAAGGCGCTTTTATGTTGATTGGCGGGGCAACCAAAATTTGGTCAGATCTCGAAAAGCCATCCATGAGAGAGAGCATCTCATGACCCGCAGTGAGATCAACAAGTTGGTCAATACTAGGTAGGGGGAAGTCATCCTTAGGGCAAGCGAGGTTAAGATCCCAAAAATCCATGCATATCCAAAGTCCCCCATCACTTTAGTGATAGGTACGATGTTAGAAATCCATTGAGGATAGTCAATAGGCGTAGGATGAAGGAAACAGAAGGAGTCATCAAGCTCCTCTTTGACCAAGAGGGCAATGCGGGATGCATTTTTCTCAATTTCTGTTTAATTAGTTTGGAATCGGGTTTCGTGGTAATGTTATGGACAGCAATGTCAGGATCAATTCCTGGCATGTCAGCGTAGGACCAAGTGAAAGCTTGGTTGCGAGTATGGAGAAAGGTAGTAAAGGCGACCTGCTCGATGCGCGCTAAGGGATTGTCCGATATTCACAATGTGAGGATCCTCCTCCGTGTGGATGTTGATTTCTATAGTAGACTCGTTCAACATGGTTTGAGTTTCGTGATGGTAAGGTGCGTTGAATATAAGAGTCGTCCGCACCAAGGTAAGTGAGGATGGAGTCATCATCCCGGCACTCAACAACATTAATCAAGGTGAGTCCTCTTCAATCATGTCCTGATACATAAGGGGGATAGAAGAGGGGTCCTCATTATCGCGCGTTGATAAGTGAGAGAACCTAGAAGATAGCATTTATGAAAAAAAAAAGTTAGGAGGGATAGATTCGGGATCTATCGACTGCGGGTGACGAAGGCAAAATGGGTGATGATGGTTCAAGAGGGGGCGCCGTCATCTTCCGTAAGATAACCGACATGAGGTTCCTTTGGTGTAAGGGTTCCTGAAATCTGAGACCACTACGATCATCAGTGCTTGCTAGTAGTGATGGGGATGATCGTATGTCGGCCTTGTTCATAAAGACCAAAACCAAAGCCTTTCCAAGCACAACGAGTCAAGAAGGTGAGGGAAACGACGATTTGTCGTATTGAAAATCGGATTAGAAAGTAACCACACCAAGAGGAGGCTCGGGGCAACGGAAGATGCGTCGACACCCCCATATGTTAGGTTAGTGCGGCAAAGTGAGGTGGTCTCGTAGGATTACTTCCCCCACACGACGGCCATAGGTAGGATGTGCATGTACTGTCCCCGTACTCTGTGGGGTATGGAAAGAACTAACGTTATATAGGCGATACTCCCCAAATGCGTAAGGTGTTGAAAAAAATCTACTAAGGGGTCTGCGGTTGGGATGTTAGATGCGGGAAGGGAAGTGGTTTTGCGATGGTGGTTTCATGGGTCAAGGTGTAGGTCATTGAAGTGAATGGTAGAGGTGTGGTTGAAGTGGATGGTTGGGTTGATGAATGGGTGTCTTGACCGGGACAAGCACATCATTAGGGTGATATAACATAGTACAGTTTTTGAAGGGAGGAGGATCAGCTTTTACGGTGTAGGACTTTCCTCGTACTCAAATTTTATGCATCTATGTAAGGTTGAGGAACGCATCCCATAGCCCGGATCCAAGGGCGAACTATCAATATATTGTATTGAACTCTCCCTCAAGGACATAGAAGAGTTCGGGTAAAGTACATGGTCCTACACGAATGTTAAGGATCACGGTGCCTAAGGTAGAGGTAATAGCATCATTGAATGACCGCAACATGATGGGGTTGGCACACATGTAGCTAGAAGGGATATTCATTTGTTGGAAGGCTTTTGAAGAGATGATGTTTAGGCTAGCGCCCCCGTCGATCATAACACGATGTACCCGAATGTCCCAGACGTAAGCTGAGATGAAAAGAGTAGGGTCAGGATCTTCTGTACCAAAGTCAACAATTTCGTCTTCGGAGAAACTGATCAAGCAGCAACTTGTTGTACAGAGACAGAAGTGGTTGGGGCGGTAGGTTGTTTAGTGAGGGAAGCAACGTGATTGGGTGTTAGAATGGAGGTAACAGGCAGGGTTTCATTAGGTAAGACCTCGATCCCTTGAAGGATTTCAATGAGAGCTTGTCGATGAGATTCGAAAGTCCTGAATGAGATCATACAAAGGTCATTTTACAGGTGATTGGTGAAGTCGTTTGATCATGGTTCGGGGGAAATTCAATTAGAGACGGGGTAGGCGGGTCCATGAATAACCACTTTGGGTGGTGGTGCAATCGGGATGGTGGACGGAGAAAGAGATTCCGCAGTGTGTTTTCTTTTACTTTCCCATTGTTTTTCTCGCCTCGAGTAGCAACACTAATCATATTAATATCGTGGACCCGAGATGAAGATGGTCGGGATAAATCATGGTCTTCGAGAGGTGGGGTTGTAATAATGATAGATATTGGTGAGTAGGGGACAGTGGTATAGAGAGGAATTGAAGCTAAAGGTCTCTCCCTTCATAAGTTGTCTTTCTTAACCTTTCTATCTGAGAGAGGTGACTGATGAAGGATGGCTTTTAAAGCTTTGCATCCCTCCACATCATGTCCTGGTGTGCGGTGATAAGCACAGATTTTAGACTCATCATAACCTATAGGTCGAGGTTTAGACGGGTCATAAGGTCTAAGTGGGGGTAGAGAAATGGTCGCATTCTCCACCAACATAGCAAGGATTTTGGCGTAAGATCCTTTGAGTGGGTCAAAATCGGAGGAGGATGAGGGTATTGATTGAGCAGGTTTCGGTAATGTTCGGGCATGGTTGGTTCGTACGGGTGGTGGTTTAGCCAAGGGGTGTTGACACGTGGTTTTAACTAAACGTGGTTTCTTTGGCGCAGGAGCTACGTTTAGCTGGTTAGATGATGAGGCTCCAGATAACGTGGTATCCAGAGACAATGGTGACAAAAGAGGAGTGACGGAAAACAAGTCCTTTGATGATGAAATTTGTTTAGGGTTGATGGGTGGACAGGATACGTGAGGTGACAATGTTGATATACCCTTAGATCTCTGTATGGGTGCAGAAGGTGTAGGTCGTTTTAAAGAAAACGCAGGAGGTATGATATATTGATGCAAGGTGGAGGGATGAGGTCCCAATATGGAAGGTAGGTGTGACGATGATGGTTTTAATTGTGATAGAGGCACGGATTGAATTTGTCTTCTAAGTGGAGGGGCGGCTTTATTTTTGGATAAATCTAGCCGCTTAGGTGGGTGTGTTAGACTGGGTATTGGCGAGGTCCCAAGTGTAGGGGAAGATTTGGTTAGGCTAATAGAGGTGGATGAGATACTTGGTAGAGATGCGGGGGATGGAGATGAGGACGTAGGCATTTTGAGTTTCGTAAACACTTGCGTATATGGTAGAGGTGTCTCAGATATACCATCTCGCATTTGAGTAGAATAAGGGGTACTCAAACGTTCCCATGGGACTCGCTCTATCTTCCTGAGAGTAATGCTCTTCAGTGTGAATTGGAATTTTTGTATTAAAGAAAGGTGGGTTGTGATTCTCGGTCCACTATGGGTGTGATACGAGGGGTAGATGAGGCAATCGTATCAATAGGTGTTAAGAGGTCAACCGGTCGCTGAAAAGATTTAGGTGATGAAGAACTAATAGGTAGGAGGGCATGTTTGAGAGGATCCGTCATGGTTAAAGAAGTTGGCGATGTCGGTGCAAGAGGTTTCTCGTCTAAAGATGACAAAAGGAGTGGCGAGCCTTCCTCTTGTGCAGCAAGAGCGGTAAAAGGGGACGTTTGGGAAATAGATAGGTTAGATAACATCCGCTCGCAATCTTGTAGGGATGTGGTGTAAGAAGACTCATCTATTAGAAGAGAACTCTGGGCAGTTAACTCCTTTATGGGTAAAGGAATGATTTCACTTTGGCTTGATGGTGGTGAAGGAGGTTCGGGCCCCTGGGTCAGTGAAGAGGCTTGATTCAAAATTTTCTCGATAGAGGCTTTTGGCTGGGAATCGAAGACTGCATGGATCTCATGAACACTCTCCTCGGCTAAGATATCCTGGTTTATGTTACTATTGGAAGAGTGATTCGGGAATGGTTTGTTGAAGATTTTCAAATTTCGGTTAGCAGGGGCGTTAGGATTATCGAGGGCTATATCCCCCACATCAACCATTTCCTGCACTATGTTTTTCAACATCTTAGCAGCTTCTCATGACTATGTCCCTTTACGTGGTGGAAGTTATAGAAGTCATTTTCTTTGTACCAAGAAGGTATGGCGCGAGGGAATCAAACCCGGAGTGAGGTTTAACAGAGGTAAGGTAATGGCTCTGCTTTAAGCAATTTTTCCAATATTACACCATATGTTTCTCCCAAGGGAGTGTAGTTGATGGGCTCTCGCTTTATACTTATAGGTGGTTTTGGCGGGGTATTAGATGGTGCTTGAGATTTGACCATCATCACGTGGACAGCTCCTTTTGATTTCGAAGAAGTGGATGTGTGAGGAGTGGTGGTGTTTGGTTTATTGGTGGACTCGGAGTTCGAGAATTGGGGTTTTTGTTGCGCAACCACAATTTCTCTTCTTCTAAGGCTCGAATTTCTAGTTTCCGAGCCATGGTAAAGGCCTTGTCAAATGTGCGGAAAGTTTGAATTTGAAGGGTAGGAGAAATGTGCTTAGCGCATGCCCGCGTAAAAAGTTTGATAAGTTCACCAAGCAAGGCATATGTAAGTTGGTTGATAAGGCCCCGCCATCGTCCAACGAAATCTGCGATAGATTCGCTTTCAAATTGTTGGATGGCATAGAGGTCGGTGATAGATACTTTCTTGCAATGTTAATGGAGAAATGATCCAAGAAAGATTGGGCTAGTTGGTTAAAAGAGAAGATTGAGTGCTAGGTTAAAGCACTGTACCACTCCAAGGTGGGTCCTGATAAGGACATGGGAAAGGTGCGGAGTAACAAGGCATCATCATGAGCAATCAAATAACAAGCATGTCTAAATGATCGCAAGTGTTGTTGAGGATCCTCTTTACTATTAAAACGAGTAAATTTTGGCAATTCCCATTGAGGAGGATATGAATGAAGAGGGACAGAAGGGTGAATAGGCTCTCGACAAACTTGCTCGTATGTCAAGGCGCTACGACTTCTGAAATAGAAGCCTCCAGATTTTGCATTTTGTCCATCATTGTTTGATGAAATCGGTGGTTGGATGAGATGATGGTGCGGTTGTGGTAAACGAGGCAAATTGGGCCAAGGGCCTCCGCTGACAACGGTGAGGTTAAGTGCTAATAAGGTATGGAGGATGAATATGTTGAGGCGACCAATAGGGATGTCCCATATAAGATGTTGAGGTCACAGGATACGTGTATGGGAATGAAAAGGTAGGCGGAGCTTGAGAAGGAAAGCTCATGTGGATAGGTGGCAGAGCAAGTCATGAACGGAGCAATGCAAGAGAGATGAGGTAGGAGCAATCAATGGTAATGATATGTGGGGTCCAAGATTAACCAAAGGAAAGCTAATGCATGTCGTATGAACCTCTGGCCGTCGGATTGGGAGACGGGGCTAAAGATGCAGGAAGCAAGCGGTGTTATCAGGCAGAGTGGGAGCTAAATGAGCAGCTATACTAATAGGCATGCCAACAAGGAGTTGACCATCGGGCGTACGGTCAAGGGCATGAGACAAATAGTATTGTACAGCGCTAGGATTAGCATCCAGAAATTTGGCAAATTCCTTATCTCCTACAGGAATTTTGGGGATCTCACTGGTGTCCGTAGGGTTCCCTATAGAATGTGAAGGGGGTGATTCAGGCAAAGGCACAGAGTAGGCATGTGAAACCATGGCGGCGGCTTGCTTTCGAGTGATAACAACCATGGACAGGAGTACCCAGTAGGGTTTCAATCTATCGAGAACAACAAATGCACTTAATGGTGAAATTGGTAGGTTCTTTGGTTTGTCGAAATCGTAAAACGAACCGATATATCGTCCGATAACCGATGTCGGTTAGACTATAGCCGACGTCGGTCAGTTAACCGATATCGGTGTAATAAGACTAGTATAAGAAAATATAAGAAGCTACTGACTTGATTGTTAACAAAGCTTAGTACATTTATCAATTGTTCTGAGGTGATGACAGAAGACAGTGTATAACAGAGAAAACAGAACTGAAAACAAACAAGATGCACACGCAAATCCAGAGACTAACCCTAGGGTTAATTTAAATTATCGTGGGCTTATGCCTTTAGACGTAAAATGATGTCAGAATCCTAAAAGAAGACTTAGAGGAAATGTCAAGTTTGTTTTGGCTTATAAGGTTACCTCAATCGGGCGGAGGAATACCGCGGAAAAGGGGGGATGTTTTGAGCTGTTGTGTTAATTATGAAGTGATTCGGTATGTGTTGTGCAGTGAAAGTAAGATTAATTTCTTGTCAATACCGTGGATATCACCCCCACGTGTACGACCTGTTACTTAATCTATGTTCACTAGAATTGAAAACAGCAAGCAAGAATGTGATGCACGTGTTTTAAACCCAAATCGAAAATGATATTCGATGAAGCAAAAGAGATGACTTTCACTAATGCAAAACTAGGAAAGCAAGACAAATTCCTTTACTAAATATAACAAAAATAGCAACAACAAGTATGCTCCCTAAATGAAAGCAAACAAGAGAAACAGAAACCCGAAATGGGTCCCACCGGGCGTGCCAAAATGTTTCGCTCGGAATGTTTCAGCTTTTTGGGAATAGAGTTGCTTCTATCCTTTCATTCCTTTTAGAAACAGATAAGGGTTAGGGCTAGGAGGAATACCTGTTGAATGTCGAGATGGTGTGCGCGTACCGTAGAGAGAGATCAGGTTGATTGCGAAGAACTCCTTTTTGTCTTGGAAGGACTACCTGCAAATAAGAACACAAGACCACAAGATTTTGATTAGACAATAAATGAGGGAACTGCCTTGGGCCCAGGAAATATAACACTTCCTTTCGAAGGTGGTCAGTTCCCCTGCTAATATGAATTAACACGAAATATTGTAAAATAACAATTTAATTGCTTCGTTGAAACAGGTAGGGGGAAAGGCTGGTTTCTGGTTTTGAGTCACAATAACCGATACCGGTTTCGCTAACCGATATCGGTAGGGCTATGTTTTAGGGGCTCTTGGTGAGGGTCGGTTGTAGGGTGGTTGTGATGTTTGTAAGGCTAGTAAATGAGTGGGATTAGGTAACGGGGTGATGAGAGGGTAGATGAATGATAGTTAGATGTGATGTGTTGCTGGGTAGTAGATCCAGGAATGGATTAATGATGGCTGTGATTCAAAAGTCTAAGAAATGTTATAAAAGAGGACATGCAAGATATTACTTATGGTTATTGATGAGAATGCAGGTCCAAGAACTGTGATGACAAAGGTAGAACTCAGGTAGGATGGCCTGACACCCAGAAGATGAGATATCTCCCTCCCGATGATCAGCTGAGTATCACAGGGCTCTGATTATTCAGTTGCAGTCTTGGGCTTGGTCTCCTTCGCTGCAAACTCTTCTTGTCTCTTCACTTGTCTCTTGCTTGGCTCAGCAAATCCGGATTCTTTTTATCGCTTCTGATGATCCTGATTGATCCAAAAATCCTTCGACCTTTGTTTCTGGTTAGGGGAGCCCATTTACAGGGAACCGATGGCGGTTACGTAACCGACGGCGGTCGAGTAGGAACCGGTATCGGTCAGGTCAAAGTGGGCTATTTTTAGTAAAATAGCCAACTTTCCCTCCTTTTCTCCCGAGGGATTAGTTGCGGGCTTGGTCAAGTGACTAGAAGGTCGGTTTTGGGTGCGAGAAAGGGGTCATTAGTCATGGGTGTGGATGTAGACCAAGTTATAGGTCTTAATTAGATTAGTTTAGGGTTAGGCCTAGGTCATGATGAGGTGGCAAAATGAGGTGGCAGGTAAGGTGATGTGGATTTATTAATTATAAGATAATTAATAAATAATTGTGTAAGGTTTAGGTGGTGAGGTTAGGTTGCGAAATGAGATGCGGGTCACAAGGGGTCGTAAGACACAAATTTGGTGTCTACACAAGAACCTAGATCTTTGTACAACATAATATATTCTTATTTGAATGAGAATGGTTTCATAGAGCAGCAAAGTGAGCCTACCTTATACACCAAGATAAATGAGCAAGGTAAAATTTTAATTGTTTGTTTATACATAGATGATTTGATCATTACCGGAAATCTATCTACGAGTCATTCAAATCAGCCATGAAGAAGGAGTTTGAGATGACAAATATTGGTCTTCCGAATTATTTTTTGGCATTGAAGTTCAACAATCATAAGGTGAAGTTTTTATCTTAAAATAGAAGTATGTAAATGATGTTTTGAAAAGGTTTAACATGTTGAATTGTAAGCTAGTGCCAACACCGATTCTTGATAGGTTTGAAGTTGAGAGAAGAGGATGAAGGATCATTTGTGGATCCAATATTTTTAAAAATTGGTTGGAAGTCTTATGTATTTGATGGCCACAAGGCTTGATATCATGAATGGTGTGAGACTTATATTAAGGTTCATGAAATCTCCAAAAGATTCACATTGGCAAGCTGAAAAAGAATTTTGAGGTATGTACATGGAACAAGGAATCATGGAATTCTTTATTCAAGTTCAGATGAGTTCAAATTAATTGGGTATATAGATAGTGATAATGCTGGAAGTATAGATGATCGAAAAGGACATCCGGCTATACTTTTCACTTTGGAACAGGAGTAGTTTCATGGGCATCAAAGAAGCATCCCATTGTCACGTTATCTTCAGCAGAAGTAAAGTATGTAGCAGCAATAGGAGCAGCATGTCAAGCTATTTGGATGAGAAGAGTGTTGACAAATTTACAACAGAAACAAGAGGAAGCTACGTAGATTTTTTTGACAACTCAGCCATAGCGTTGTCCAAAAATCATGTTTTTCATAAGAGGAGCAAGCATATTGATACGAGGTATCATTTCATCGTGAGCCGGTAAACAATAAGTAAATTCATCTTGAATTTTGCAGATCCATAGATCGGTTTGCGACATTTTTACAAAGGCTTTGGCAAAATAAGTTTTGAATATTTGAGAGATTCTTTGGGAGTTTGTGATCCCGTGCATAGAAAATATGAAAAATCAAATGAAGCTCCGAGAAGAATGAAAGGTACAAGTTTGAAATTAAGGGGGAGTGTTGGAAATATGCATGTAATTCCAACCGTAGCTTTTTAGGAATATTAAAAATAGATTTAGTTTCCTTAGTTATCTCAGCTTTATCCTATTTTTAGGATTAGATTTAATTCAAATAAATCTACTTTAATTCATGCACAACATGTAGTTGTTTTAAAGCATGAGTTTAAATTTAGAATGCTTAGTTGAAGAGTTGTTAGTGGGTGAGTTATTCTATTTAAATAACAATAGTTTTAATTGTTTTGTATGCACACACAGAGGTGTGAAATATACACAAGCAAGTAATGATGTGCATTGAAAGCACATAGCTACATGCACAACTTGATTGTAAAGAGGTGAAACTCTTAGTATGATGAAGCTTTTATTAGTGGAGATTATGCAAAACAGTTGTTGGTTCAAATATTCTTCTATTTATGTAAGTTAATTAATTTTTCAGTTTATTTTCTTTTATGTTGTTCATTGTGTTAGAATGCATATTTTCTACATGAACCTCTAATACTGATTCTTGGCATATAATGAGTTGATTGTGCCTTTGATTTCACCTTGCACACTTAAGATAAAAAAATTTTCAAAATGCAAGTTCTTTCTACTTTGATTTGAATTGAAAACATAGACATCAAAGGATTTTCTAATGAGGTCATGTCTCCAAACATGAAAAAAATGGTAAAATAATTTCTAAAGTGCAACAAATTTGTAGATGTTATTCACCATGCTATCACAAGAATCATAGTCATAGGACAAGTGAATTTGGGTGGTGTGGTGGGATGTGAAAAGATGAGGTTGAGCCTATGGGAAATGAAAACATTTATCTCCACCAAGTCTATGAAAATGGTTAACACTTCCACCAATGCACAAGAAAACTGATGCACAAGAAAATATCATTGTCATTGTCATTGCCACATTAGAGCAATAAGCACCAAAAGATTGTAAATCTCTAACACATGTCTCCAAAAAGCCACATTTCTGCAGAGTGTCTTTTACCTAATTCCACGTAGGAAAATTATTTCACTAATAGCGAAATATTTGTAAAAATATCGATACCAATGAAAGCTCACATACAATGCAAATAATATTTTGAGTGGCTTAATTAAAACCAAATACAAACATGGAACATATATAAGTAGAAAATGGTTGGCATGGTAGGAAGGAGAATTTTCTCGATAGGAAAAAAACCTTCAAAGATTTATAACAACTAAATGCCATGTATACTAAACAATGTATTAGATTTTTCTAACAATGTCAATGTTTGTCTTAGAGTGTTGTGGAGATAAGAAATCAACATTCAAGAATAAAATTTTCTAAATTTTTTGAATGAAGATACACAAAACCTATCACTTTGTAAGTTATATATTTGTTTTGTTAAGGAGCATAATAAAAGGTGTTGTATAAATCAGTAAATTTATTAATGAAAATGTTGTTCCAGGATGAAAAACAAGTACAAAAGAATAACAATGCTAGTGTTCAAAGTGAATGGGGATGAACAACATGAATTTATTTGCAGGTAAGGTCATTTGTGACCTTACTAAGGCAATGATCTGTTTATCTTAATCCAAATTGTTTTGTCTACAATTGTTTGTCTTGTTTGGTATTGCGGGATAAAAAGACTTATTTAAATACAAATCATGACAAATAAACACAGAGACATTTTTAATCATACTCTCATATTATTTCCTTCAAACACCATTACATATATATAGGAGGATATTTTCTATAACCATGGATTCCTATATCCCTACAATATCTCTCCATATAACTCCCAATCTAAATCTAACATTATATTGTTTATTCCTAACAATATAATATCAATGCTTTAACAAAAACTTAATGTATTATTCATATGGTTAGTAACAATAATATAAATAAATTACATAATTAACTTACTATTAACCACTCATGTAAATAATAATTCCTAACATTCCCCCTTAGTGTTTACATGGGAAGAAAGCACATCTAAAAACTAGAAACAAAATTGTATGCCTCCGCATACTTTTAGGTTTGCATCTTTGTTGGCTTAGATCTTGATGTTTGGATCTTCTTTGCACATGACCATCTGCTTCACCACGGTGACTCCCATAATGGATGGTCACATTTCCACTGATTCACCTACATACATGAACTCAATAGTTCCCTCTTTCATTTTAGTAAACACTCTTTCACCAATCGATCAATGTTAGAAGTATTACAGGTTGAAGAATCTCGGTAGTCGAGCATCACTCCGAGTTCATTTTCCCTCCTATATAACTGTTCACATATTTTAAAATGAAAATCCCCATCATTTCAATCATAATAGGGGAAGGAAACCACACACCATTTTATTTTGCACACACCACACAACTGAAAAAGAGATGCCACCATACCAAAATGTGGCCTCGTCGTTGATGCTTGATAAGAGGCGTTGATTGCCCTCTATCCTCCATTACCTCCAAGCTCCAATGGACATGTTGCTTACTTAGGAAGTGTGGCAGTGAAGTTCAACATTTTCCACATTGGATTTATTGGAATAGTTTCCATCCCACAATGTCAAATAATTTGGATGTCGGTTTCCATCGAAAATACATCCATTACAAACAATTTATTTAACTATTGAAAAAATGACTCAACATATATTATTTAAGCTTTTAAGAATTTAAATATTGACAAGAAAATGGTATATAAGGATTTTTCATTACAATCGACTTGACTAACTTTATATATTTTATTTTTATAGAATTTTGAATAATGAATAAAAATTTATCCACAAACTACTAAACATAACCTAAATGCATAATATTTTATGACTTATCTACTCCACATAATAAATATAAGGAATCTAACCATTTTAGACAAGGAGTTCCTTGCAACATGGTAGCATGCAAACTAGAGTTGGAAATACTTATTCTCGCATGATGTATTGAAAATGTATGCCTCTTCCAATGGAGATAGCTGCAGAGTGTAACACATGAACATAGGTCCCATGACTCCAACAAAGCACCAATCTCACTATGGTGACAGTGGAATGGCTCCAAAAATCTTATGCTTGAAAAAAATTATATGGATGCGGGACGTATTGGTACCAAAACTGATATTACTTTGCTAAATTCAATATTTGGACCAACAAGATTTACGTTGGAATAATAAAAGATGCATAAGAAACATACACAACATTTTCTTTTGTCAATATTCAAATTTTCCTTATAAGCCCACAATAGAAGCATGAAATGACAACTTCACTATTAATGTCCCATGCACTTCTCCCAATTTTTATGAAGGTAGTGCCTAATATTAGCATTTTTAATAGATAAAAATGTCAAAGGCACAATTTGTAACAAGTGGTAGAGAGACAGATCATGCATTGGGAGTGGAATCACACCAAATAAACAAGGAGACAACTTATTCATAGGAACTCGAGCACATAAGATCTAAGAATGAATTTGTAGTTTAACGCTTGGACACAATCATATGTAAGATTTGGATCTCTTGTAATCAATAATAATAATATACAATTAATTTTGAATAAAAAATTGTTGCGGAATTATCACAACACCCTGAATGCTTGCAATTTGAATGATTGGGCGATCAATGTGATTTTTAAAACATGGAGATATCCTAAAGTGTGGGACTTTGTGAAATGGGATAACTCTCGGAGAAGGTTGGTTTCCTATCCTAACCTAGTGCCAACTACTCCCTAAACCCTAAACCCTAAACCCGAAAATCAAATACAATATAATCCAAAGATTGCTGGAACAATCCGAGAGGAAGTGTTGAAAATGTTGAATGCAAGGATCATTTTTCCAATCCATCACTCTACATGGGTGGAAAATATTGTCCCTATTCGGAAGAAAAATGGAGAAATAAGGATTTGTGTAGACTTCCAAAATTTGAACCAAGCTTCTCTAAAGGAAAATTACCCACTTCCAATCATGGATCAAATTTTACAAGCAGTCACAGGTTCAAATTCTTTCTATGTTGGATGGATTCTCCGGCTACAATCAAATTGAAGTTGCTCAAGAAGATCAATATAAGACTGCTTTCACAACTCAATGGGGAACATTTTCCTACAAAGCGTATGCCATTTGGTCTCATCAATGTTGGGGCTAAGTTTCAAAGAGAAATGTACTTGGATTTCAAGGATTTGAGGAACAAATGTATTGTTGTTTATTTAGATGATCTCATAGTCTTCTCTAAGAAGAGGAAAGAACATTTGATACACCTTGAACAAGTTTTTCTAAGGTGTCGAGAACATGACATATCATTGAATCCAAAGAAGTCAATCTTGAAGTGACTGAAGGAAAAATCTTGGGACACATTCTGAATAAAGAGGAAACAAAGATTGATCCAGAAAGAGTACAAGAAATTCAAAACCTCTCCTTACCCAAAAATAAAAAGGGAGTTTATTCATTCTTTGCTAAGGTCAACTTCCTCCACCGCTTTGTTCCATATTTTTCTGAGTTAACGAAGTATATTACTAAAATGATGAATCCTCAAGAGATTTTCAAGTGGAGAAAAGAGGAAAGGAAGCATTCGAGGATATTAAAAAGGCCATAGCCAAAGCTCCAACCCTAGTATGTCCTGATTTCAAGTAAATATTTCATTTTGTATTGTTATGCATATGAGCACACTATTTCAGCTATTTTAGTTCAGAAGAATGAGGAAGGGCTTGAGTCCCCTATTGCCTTCATGAGCTGCCCATTGAAGAATCATGAGCTCAAATACTCCTCCATTGAAAAGCATGCTTATGCAGTGGTCAATACAATCAATAATTTCAGATTCTACATCCTACACTCTCACACCATTGTAATGGTTCTTAGATCATCTATAAAATCTATCTTGACGCAACAAGATCTTGGAGCAAAAAGAGGAAACTAGGTGTCAAAGATTCAAGAGTATGACATGGAGATAAGGCCATCTAATCTAATTAGGGGTAATGGGTTATATAGGAAGATGAGTCTCTCCTAAATAAGTATGAGGAGAAAGAATGTCATTGCTATGGATGTGTAAGTAAGGATCTTCCCAGTACTCTTTGTAAATACTACCAATGAATGGTACAATGACATTTCTTACTTCCTCACATATGGTGATTGTATAAAGCATATGGATTACAAGCAAAGGACTCTCAAGCTCAAAGCTACAAGGTATGTGATTTGGAACCATGTATTGTATAAGAGATCCCTTGATGGATGTTTCTTAAGGTGTGTTGATAAGGAGAAACATGAACAGTTGCTAAAATCATATCATGACCAAGCTTGTGGTGGACTTTTTCTACCATGGTCACTATGAAAAGATACTTAGGGAAGATACTACTAGCTAACTCTCTTCAGGATGCTCAGAAATGGGTATCTAAGTGTGAGCCTTGCCAATAATTTGTGGGAAAACCAAAACTTGCTTCACTTCCTCTCAGACCAGTGGTGATTGAAGATCCTTTCCAACAATGGGGTCTAGACTTCATCGGTACTCTTAACCCACATTCTAGTGTAGGTCATATCTTTGTGCTCACAACAACAAATTACTTCACTAAGTGGGTGGAGGCCATACTAGTCAAGCAAGCCAATTCAGAAATGGTATGTAACTTCATCAAAGAAAATATTATTGTCCGTTTTGGCATTCCACAAAAGATAGTTGTTGATAATGCCACTTATTTCTCTTCTATGGAATTAACTTGAGTTCTGCTATGGATACAAAATATCTTTAGCCCATGCATCTAACTATTACCCTCGGGGAATGGTCAAGCAGAATCTAGTAATAAGAATCTTGTGAAAATTGTGAGGAAGCTCATAGATCAAAATAAGAAAAATTGGCACAAGAAACTATATGATGCATTATGGGCTGATTGGATCACTCCAAAAAGAGCCATTAGTATGTCACCGTTCCAGATCCTATATGGAATAAATGTAGAAGTTCCAATCACTATAGAGTTACCAACATTGTAACTAATCAAAGTAGTGGAGGATGGTGAGTTCCAAGACTCACTTGATAAAATAATTTTGTATCTAGAGAAGCTATGTAAAGATAGAGTGTTGGTGGTTGATTGGATAAAGGACCATCAATTGAAAGTAAAGAAAATATTTGACAAGAAGGAAAAGAAAAGAGATTTTTAGATTGGTGATCTTGTCCTACTATGGGATAAGAGGAGAGAACCAAAAGGAAGCCATGGAAATTTTGATTCATTATGGCTTGGCCTATTTTAGATACTGAGACTCATGTGGAGAGAATACTTTATGACTATCTTTCTTGGACACTCACTTGGAATTGCCTCGCGAGTGGCGATATTTAAAATTATACAATTAGTAAAAGTGGGTTGTCCCCCGCATGTATCATAGGTGAATATAGGTTTTTGTGTCTTCTTTTATGTTACGTGTTTCCCTTTCTATTATTTTTCTGTGTTTTTCTTATGTTGTGATCAATAAAAATATTTTGTTTTATCTACTAGGAACTCCGCTTTGCAATGACTCCATAGCCCAATGGATAAGACACTAGTCCTCTTAGTGTCTTGAGATTATGGGATTCATACTTGCCCCATATTCACATTGTTCAATCCAATACAAGTCCCCAAGCTAGATCTAGTTGTTGCCATGTTAAATGTCAATCATAAAATTTGAAATTTTGGCCATGAAAATCAAGCCCACACTAAAAAAATCCACTGAACTGGGTAATGTGAACCTTCCTCTAACCAATCTCTGACTATGTAAACCCCATCATGGCTGAGAGGGACATGCTAACTGAATTTTTAAAGTTTGTTTCATGTGCAGGTAAGTTGGTGAGAAACAATTCATGAGTTCATTATGATTTTCTTGGAAGGAGTTTCTCCTGAGGCCTAGAAAGGGCCTATTTTAAGACTTCTTGCACCTGCAGAGCACCCCTGGAGATGTCCGAAGAAGATATAATGCCTTCAAGAAGTGTGTGATAGAGTTGTGTAACTATCCAGGGAAGTTTAGGAAGGTTCTAGAAGAAAATTAGTGTTTAGGAACAAGTTATGTGAAACTAGGTCTTTGAGAGCAGGGTATTGGGAAATGCAAGTCCTAAAAAAGCTAGTCACCTTGTTCCAAGAGTTTCAAGAGCTCAGTGAAGATTCAGAAGCTCTTACCCCAATAATTGGAGAGATAAAATATCATACTTCATGTTGAAATCATCAAGGAAAGGTTTTGGGAACATTGAGAGGTGAAAACTTGTCTCGACAATGTGACACAAAGGTCCTGATATCAGTTGTAACTTGCTCGAAAGGTTTCAGGAGCCTTGTGAATATTTGGGAGCCTAACCAAAGATCAAATGAAATTATATTTAATTCTCTTCATGACTCATATGATGTGTTAGTTTTTGGTGATCATAAACTCTTCCCTCACTCGATTAATTAGCACACACCTAGATGCAAAATCCACAAATAGGGTTAAATATGATGAATAATTCATTTTAAATACTTCTATATACATTTATTGGATTCATTGAAATTTTCCATATAGATTCATATATTATATGACCTATTTTCATTGAAAATTTCTCCCAAAGTGGTGAAAACAAGTTCGTGCCAAAATTGTCGATGGTCGACGCATGACAACAAACTTGTTGATGCGCGCAAGAAGGGTTTTGCTAACGCGATAGAAAATCAACTCTTGACGCTAGAAAGAAAAGTCTTGATGCCCGATAACAACTTTTTTTTGTCACCCAAAATTGATTTTCGTGTGTCTGGAAGGCTCGAGATATGCGACAACGAGGG
This sequence comes from Taxus wallichiana var. yunnanensis, assembly GCA_018340775.1. Classification (NCBI taxonomy): domain Eukaryota; kingdom Viridiplantae; phylum Streptophyta; class Pinopsida; order Cupressales; family Taxaceae; genus Taxus; species Taxus wallichiana. The sequence goes on from CM031235.1 coordinate 783,821,886, forward strand.
TTTTTAATGCGCGATATGAAAAACAAGACAAAGAAAAAAAATATTGTACGCAATAGGAAGGAAAATGCTAATGGGTGATAGGAATGGAAATGCTAACATGCAAAAGGAAGGGAAATGTTGACGCGACAGAAGGAAAATGCTAATGCACGACAAGAAGGAAAATACGACGCACGATAAGAGAGTCCAGATGTTGTCATGTGACACGAAAACCAAGGTGATAATCAAAATGTTGATGTGCGACATGAAAGGAAATGATGAAACACGACAGAAGGAAAATACTGATGCGGCGAGGATTGAAAATGTTGACGCATAATAAGAAAGTTAAGATATTGTCGTGTGACATGAAAACGAGAGGTCACATTTTCAAGTAGAATTTTGACGACCTAGTCAAATGTTGTGAATCAAGAGGATGATGTCATGCGGAGGGGATTTTTGGTGGCACAAAAATGATGTCATATGTCAAGAAAATATTTGGTGGCACGAAAAATGATGTCATGCGTCAAGAAGTTTTTGAACAACCTGAAGATTATATGAGCAGAAGATGAAGGGTCATAGGTGATGAAGGAATATCAAAGGTCACGACAGAACACCTGAAGGTCAATAGTCATGAAGGAAGGCAAAATTTCATGTAGGGGAGATGAAAGGACATTCTTGGACCTATAAATATGAAGGGCACCCTCATTTCGAGGAGGTCAATGCTTGTTTGCTAGCTCTCACTATCTTTCTAGAAGCAAGTGTATCCATTTCTTCTGTTCCCTATCTACTATTATTCTCTCTCCATCTCAACATGTACTCTAGGAGCATTGTAAATTGTGCAACATGATGCAATAAGACTTTGTGTTTCTTGTTGATTGTTCCTCTTTCTTTGCAAATGGTTTCTTCTGATTGATTACAAGTGAAATGTTCTGATTTTGATGCAACAAACTCTACTATGTTATTTGTTGATTGAAATACTTTTCTCATTTTCCTTTCTTATCTCCCTCACTAAGCAATTTTATTCTCTTGTATCTAATACAAGTAATTGCCACAGGTTTAGGGAAGTATTCTGTGTGATCTCCGGTCTTTAGGCCACCCCGAAAATTAGTTTAGATTATTTTCATTTCCTTTTTTTCAATAAATGGAGCTGCCCCATTCAAGCAAAGGGACTCAATCTCATGCATTGTTGGTGAGAACTCACTAATTTTCTCACTTGAAAAATTATTTCACCAACATTCATACATGACTTAGCATGACCAAATGAACATTAGTACACCGGGTTTGAAAAATTACAGTTCACTCCAAAATTGAATAATCCTGTGAGTTTCAGGGACACCATTCGAGATTAGTCATGATTCCCATGTTATACCCTCTTCAAATCTTCATTATTTTTAATATATACCCAAATCTATAAACTTTAGGTATTTGGCAACATGGTATTTAATAATTAGTGAGATAATTCTACACCATTGCCTCCTTTGTATTTGTCATTGAAACTTGTATTGTTTAGAAATACCAAATGAATTTAAAAATACATCTAATGAAAAATGTAAATGGGTAACAAAGGGAATGGAAAAATTCCATTTTTCTTTAGTAATTACTACTTAACGACTTATATGAACAATGTCACTAATGTATTTGTTGCAAACAATATTAGGCTATAGATATAACAATTTGATCACAATGATGTTCAAGAGCAACACTCATATTTTTACAGAACATCAATCATTCTTCTTAATTAATTTCATACGAGAACACTTACACTTACAATATATAGGAATATGTTGTCCTTAAATTAAGGAATCCTATTCTCTCTCCACAAACAACTCGAACTAATCTTAGGTGGGTTGTTTTAACCACCCAAATAATATTTTTATGATAATATTATATTCAACAACTTAACAATATAAAACAATGTATGTACACTAATAATATAATTTTCCTAACATTCCCCCTTTAGTGCAAACATGGGGAAAACTTGTCTTATATTGTAACGTGTCGCTTCAAAGATTTCTCATGATCTGGATGGTTTCTAGGACAATACCAACAACCTCTAGATGGTTTTCTAAGTGGTTAACCAACAACCACACAATGGATGGTTTTTAGGACAATACCAACAACCTATGGATAGTTTTTCTAGTGGATTACTAACAACCACAATATCATGATGCTTTGCAATAGTATCATCATCTCTCATCACATTCTTCCTTTAGGAGATTACATAGGAAATAATTCCTTATCACAACACTAGAACAATAGAACATATACTAGAAATATTTCACATTACCACCTCTAAGAATCATAATGTTCTTAGTTATAGCCATTGTTATCGATCGGTGCCACTCGATCTCGAACATCATAAGAAACTACCACTATCATTGGAAGATTCCTTTACTTTAGTTGTTTTGGGCTCATACTGAAATGGAACATTGGTGTCATGTTCCCCCCAAAATGTGAAATTTCCACACACAAACAATGAGAAAAAACTATATCAAAGTACATACTACTAACCTAATCTTGCTAGTTAGATCTTGTTGCACATGGTCACCATTGCAAGTGAATGTATTCACAAGTGGACCATCTTCCAATGAAGTATGAAAGTCAGAGGATCATGTTAGTCAAAGGATCATTGACAATCATCTGCACTCTAACACAACTCTTTTTCCAACATCCAAAACCACACAAAACAGAACTTTGAAAAGAAACACACTGCAAAAATGAAAGTAAATACTCACACCACAATAATGTCACCACATCAAAATGTGGCCCCATCATCGCAATCGATGAGAGGTCATCGATTGACCTCTAATCTCTGATGTGTCCATCTTCCGATGTCATGATGTTAGCTCATCTAGATTTGATCATGGAGCTCATTATACAATTTATCCCCACAAGATGGACATCATGTATAAGCAAAAATGCGTCTAATTATTAAAAAGTGAGACAATTTTTATAATTTTTGGTCTTTGACAATGACCTATTTTTAACTCTCGACACGACTATAAAATATGAATCTTAGAAGAAATAGAAAATTTTAATAACATATGATAAGACAACAAATTATCTTGACACGAACAAGATGATTTATGATGACTCGAGAGACTTGACATTCTTATAATGACTTATTTTCAATAAAATGTTGACCTAGACAATAACTCTTCAACAAAATTTATATGAATATAAATGAATAACATCTGCTAATAATATATTTAATTGACTTAGTGAAAATATAAACAATTAACTCTTATTGATCTGTACCTAATTATCAAGTGACTACTCAACAAGTGCCCAAACTGACCTACACAATGATAAGCTAAATCGACTCAACTTTGAATGTTAATACTAACCTCTAAACAAACTCTATACATTACAAAATAACCAAATATTGCCAAATTCCGATCGGTGGAGGATAGATTTATTTTTAGTTGAGGACGAATTTCAATTTATAAATATGTTCTTGATTATGAGAAATATTTTCCTTAGCCAGTCTTCTAGACATTTTGGGATTCATTTGAGTGGCCACATGGAGAATGAGACAGTTTAAGACGTGTTGACTGCAGAGTTGCAAGATAGTTTTATCAGGATTCCAATGTTGCACGTCATGACAGTCTATTCATGTATTGAATGCCTCATCTAGTTGTGTCTAACCACTGAAACAATGCTCACCAAGTGATATATTTCTTATGCTAAGTCTAGTCGCTCACATTTCTAGATCTTCCACATATGACCAAAGTAATAGAGATATTTCTGTGAAGGGATTTTGGATGTGTGGCTTGAAGGACTGCAGACGACGTGGAGATAAAACTAGCTTTCGACTATTGTGAACCGCAAGTTGTTAAAACTAATGAAAATTCGTAATAACTATAAAATAATATGTGGCACCAGGCAACAGAACTAGATGGCTGCAACAACTGTGTATAGAAATTATAGGGGAGCGACAATGAAGATCTCCAACAAAGCATACAATGCCAAATATTTTTAGCTTCCTAAATTTCATAGATGGGAAACCATGAAATCCAATCAATTTCCCCTTTCATAATTCAAAACCATGACATCGCTCATATTTTTACAGAACATTAATCATTCTTCTTAATTAATTTCATACGGGAACACTTATAAATATATAGGAATAGGTTGTCCTTAAATCAAGGAATCTTATTCTATCTCCACAAACAACTCAAATTAATCATAGGTGGGTTGTTTTAACCACCCAAATAATATTGTTATGTGTCATGTCCAAAGATTCTGACCCAAGAGAAAAAAAAATTCAGCTAACAATACGAAAAATAAACGTACATATTTGAGACATTTTTTTGTTAAAAATGTTATGTAAAAAAATAAAATTTTAAATATTAACAATGCATCTTGGCAATTTATTGAAGCATGATAAAAATTTCATTTGTGTAAATAAGGATCATCTACGTTATCCAACTTTGGGTATTATACAAAGTCACTTTGGTTTCAAACAAGTAAGACTCACCATGTAAGATCGAGAACAAACGAGGATAATAATTTAACCATTAACTTAAATTATAAAAAATAAACCAAAATATTAAGTTTAGGTAATGATATGTCGCTAACAAACTTTACAAATATGAGTCAATCCCTCAAATTGACCATTTACTAATTTATAAGAAACAAGCCCCAAACACATAATTAACTTACTTCATATAATATTTATAGCATTTCCAAAATAAAAAAAAAAAAAACTCTAAAACTCCAAATTTAATAGTACGGTTCCTCTTCTTTATTTTTAAATGAAGTATTTAGAGCCATTTCACTCCATGTAATATGAGGGATGGGTAAATAGTTAATGAAGAGGAAAAATCAAAGTAGTGGGTGATAGATTTAGTAATGACCATAGGATTGATTAATATCCTACCATAGATATTAGGGCTCCCAAATGAACCCTAATATTATTCTTAATACTTTACGTCATTTTACTTATTTTATTTCCTTGTTTTACTTTGCTCTTGGTTACAGGTTTAAGAAAGCTTTTGATGGAGGCATCGTTTAGTTTATAGGGTCATTCTTTATTCATTTTACTGTCACGTTTTCTCCGGTCAATTTGTTGCAGGATTTAATGGAGCTCTAATTGAAGATGTTAATATTTTATTTGGGGATTTTATTCTTAGCAAGCCTTTTATTTTTATTTTTATTTGTTAATGAAGCATCTAATTTATGCACATTCCTTTCATATCCAACATAGGGTATGAGCCTCTATCTGCCGAATTTCTATTTAGGCTTCGATTTGGAGAAACTTTGTTCAACATATATGAAAAAAGTTCATATATTCCACTAGACATACGTTTCTTTTTTTTTTTTAAATATGTATATATATATATATTAGATGCCTATTTGGCGTCCACTCCCCGATTACATAAATTTTTTTAAAATTATTATTCCTTTTAATAATAAATTTTATGTGAACTTAGTCACACATTTACATATATTCCCGAGGGCGGCCAAGATATGGATCACGGGATTAAGGAGGACAAACATGGAAATAGGTTTTATCGCGTAGTGGGGTTTAAATTTTATTTTATTTATTTTTTATAATTTTTATAACCATATATATCTTGAATATTTTATATAAATATATATATATATATATATATTATATATATATATGTATATACATCATTTTACACAATGATATATATCACTCAAATTTAATAGTTTATTATATTAAATTATTCATAACCAAAGAAATATATATATATATATATATAAATATATATATATATATATGAAACAATCTCATTTCACCTAATCTTAACAAATTAAAGAATTAGATTTCTTTTACGACATACTACACCCTTGTGAAAATAGCAAGGAAATTACTTCCTTTAACAATCCAAATATTAAGAAATAGGGGCATGTAAAAGAGAATGTACATGTATATAGTTTGAAATTCAAGAGAAGAATAACATTTTTTTGTTAATTAACTAACCTTCAAATTTAAGATTTAAAGAGAAGGCCTTGTTCCTAACATATTCAAATGCCTTCACTAAAAATCTAAACTACTAGTTTTACCCATTAAGCCCCTTTTTGTTTCTTAAATTTTCCTCAATAAATTACAACAAGGAAGTAAACTTTTTATTTCCAAAGGTTTTCATCAAAATACAAGATTTCTTATTACATAACATTTTCACAATACAAGGATAAAATTCTTTACTACAACTTCAACTAAATCTCCTTTTCAACTTTGCCATAATCCAAAAATGGAGAGCAAGCTTGACCAAACTTATAGGAAAATAAAAACAAAAATATTTCAAGATAGTATATTATAAGGCTTCATCTATAACCAGTGAAATACAAAAATATTACAATACAAAATTACAAATCTTCTTCTCAAGAGAGAAGAAAAGATACCAAGATATTCATAACTATTACCAACAACACTTTAAAATACAAGTGTACAAGCCTCCCGGAATGGGGAGTAACATGGCCAAATTTTGAACTTTTCTTCCTCCATGCTCCAAACATGTTTGTCATCTTCCACTCCATGTGAACGTCTTGATACACACGAGAATGAGTCCCGGTTTCCACCCAACCAAATGACATCATCACATGCCATTTCCACCAAATGGAGGACATGCTAGCCTCCCTCCAAGCCCATGGGAGAGAGAGAATGCATGCCTCAATATTGCACAAGTAAGGGGGTAAACATAGGATGAAAAAACACCATACACCATGAGAAAGCAATCAAAGTAACCACCAAAAACACAAGAGGATACTCCATGTTTCCTCGATGGGAAAGAGTGGAAAGGAGCCCATTATAAACCATATTGTGATCCAACCATAGGAACACCAAAAGAATCTCCATAATACCCTCCTTATCACTCTATCCCAAACATCAATCCTCCTCCTTGTAAGGATTTTCAAACTAGGCATGGTTTCCTTATCAAAGATGGAAGAGGAGGTTCAAACCATATGAAGAATCTCTTCCACAAGAAACCATATGAGGGGAGGAAAATAATAGAAAGACCATCATGGATTACCCATTAAGCCATGTGGTGTAAGGAGGGTTTCCTCCCTCTTCCCCTACAATTCCAAAATCCATCTCAAATAGGATGGATAAAGAAAATGAAATAAAACAAGATTTACTAAACACCCACAACAAGCATACAAGATTCAAACAACCATTTCCTTTCTTTTTCACATTATACTATAGGAAAAAAATATGAGGTATGAAGACCTACCTCAAAGATAGTTATCCCATTCCAAAAAAATCCAAGCACTTCAAGCTCTAAGCTCCTAGCTTCAAGCTCTCTCCAACTCCCAATAGTGAAAAATGAGAAGCAAAAGTCCATACCCCTCTCCAAGAGGAGGTATAAAAAGAAGAACCAAACAAAAATCCTCACAAATGAGAGGGTGACATGTGTCACCCATCTCATTCTCCAACACAAGATTCCCAAAATCCCATTAAAACATAAAACATAAAACAAAAAACCTTTAGGAAGAAACTCCCAAATTTCTTTAAAAAGACAATAAACCAGATTACTTGACTTTTAAGAAAGCTCACATATCAAACACACTTACAAGATGGTGACATGAGAGGGGTCAAATGAGAGGAAAATCCCATTTGACCTTGAAAGAGACCCCTACCCATAGGTAGGGTCCAAGGGGTCCATTTTAGTGTAAGAGAGACCCCCAATGTGAAAAGAGACCCTTACAAATGCCACATTTAGCTTAAATTCGAGTTTACGTAAAGTGACTCAAACATAAACATGGTGGGGCCCACCCAAATGATGATTAGGTTGTCCCAAACCACTAAAAACAAAGTTAATTAACTTAAAACACCACTATTACATGTAGGGACCATTAGGTCCTTAAACTAGTTTAACACAAGGCTTAAAAATTAAATTAACATAGGTAAATTATGAATCCCTAAGGGTGCCCAAATATGACTGAATTACATACACACAAGGTAAAACAAAGATCGTGCATGGTTTAGGACTTTCGACCTAGTTAGCCACTTGTGCAACTTGAGGTGCAACTCTGAAAACTTACGTTCTCTTGTGTGACCTGTAATTTGCACACTTAATTCACACATTAAACATACCTATTTGATACGATAAATCAGATAATAATAATAATATATTGATGATTAAACTAATCATGCATATTCATTCTAATCCATACAACGATCGATATCAAAATGAGATTAATATACTCTAATAACATGCATCCACAATAAATCAAGATATAAGATCCATCTAAGATATTGTATGATGACATCCAAATTACCATCAATATCAACCAATGATATGAAAGTAAAAAACAACATCGAGTATCCATCCATCATATATCAAATAAACTAACCGCATCACTTCTGTTGGTATCCATAACTATATAGGTCTGCAAACAACTAAGATGATGATCATAATACTAGATTGGCACCACGTGTCCTAAACGATCACATATGTCACCAAATAATCCATAATGAAACCACATAATATCAAAATAGTGCTAAATAAATATCTTAAATCTAGTAAATGAAATGAGTCAAAGAAATGAACTTATGCCGAAAGAGGTAGGCACTACATTATGATAATATTATATTCAACAACTTAACAATCTAAAACAATGTACACACTATGATATTATAATGTTCCTAACAAATGTAACTCATAAGAGCTAATCAAAGGCACCATTGATATTTAATGCTTCATTCTATTTTAGTTTTGTATAATTTGCTTTGGTTTTCAAAATTTGATCGATTTTTTTAAAATAATTTACACAACTAAAATCCTCGAAATAAAATATGTTATTTCAAAATTAAAGATAGTCATCCATAAATTATTTACTTTTTCAAATTGAAAAGTACAAAATAGAATTTTCAAACATTAAACACTTAACTACCACATGGCCTTTGCGCATTATAAGATTAAAAATTGAAATTCAATGTATGAAACCCTAACTTACCGTACCTTATAAAATAAATTTAAACAAGATCATAACAACAAAAATTTTCCAAAAGAAAAGGGGGAAGAAGTCACACTCTAAAATAAAAGGCACATCAAAAAGGAAAGGAATAAATTAAAGTACAACTTCCAATCCAAAAAATCCATTGAACAATATGGATGGAAAAATATTCCACACAAAATTTAACATATACAATAAAAATTAATCGTCACATAGTATAAACATAATACACAACCAACCAATATCAATAAAACACATTATACCTCCTAACAAGTCTAGTTTGATAGTTACACCAAAGGCGTTACCCCTATGGGAAAAGGATTTGCAGACATTCATGGGACTATGTCAAATTTGATGGCTTAAATGATAGTTTTGCTATTTTTAACAATTTTACTTTTGCTATTTTTAACAATTTCTTTTTCTATTTTTAACAATTTTACTTTTCTGATTTTGCATGTTGCTTTGGCTTTACTATTTTTAAATTTTATTTTATAGATTTTGCATGCATTAACCTTTAAATACTGGTCACTAACACTATAATTTCATTCTTCAGGCTCTCCAAGTTCTAGTGGTGCACCTCTGCTCGCGCCCATCCCGTGCCGCTATCCGTCCTCTGTCCGTGCCTCTACGCATGCCTCTTCTCGAGCCCTCGCACCCTCTGCTCACGCCTGCGCGCTCACTCTCGGTCAAAAGAATATATACTCCACCTGCTCTTGCACTGCCCTCGCGCCCCTTCACATGCGTCCTCGCGCCCTACCCTGCCCTAATGGTGTCTACACACACCTTGCTCTCGCTACATGCAAGCCTGCGAACCCTGTAGATCTGCGAGATCAGACTGGAGCTCTTCAGCCAGACGGTGGGGGCTCGAATCTTGTTTCAGGGGTTCTCCTTGGTCGTGGATCGACCTCGCCTTTACCAATGTTGCGACTGTTTCGAGACGGTTCTGCAAACCCTAGCCATATTCAATCACCATCTGGGGGTGTTCTTGGGAAAGGTGAGGTTCGTGGTGAGCTGAAGCAAGGAGATCTACCTGTTATTCCATTGCTGGATAAAGAGATTAGGCGCGGGTCTCTTGAAACCTCCTTCAAGGATGTCTTAAAAAGCAAGGAATCCTCCATGAAACCTGCAGACATCACCCCATGTATTACTTTTGGGGAGGATGTCATTTCATCTGAGATCTACTATAAAGAGCATGCTCTGATTTGTAGATTCGGGGTTTATGGCCCAGCCTTCCCGTTCTTCACGCGTGGATCTCCAAGCATTGGACTCCATCTTTAACTGGTAAGATAGACTTATATCCATGTGCTAAAGGCATTTTCATTATGGTTTTCTCTTCAATAGCTGATAAAGACATCATTGCTTCCAAGCTCTGGACCTGCGAGTCAAAATATTTGATCATGAAACCTTGGTTCCCATCCTTTAACCCACACACAGAGACATTCTCATGGAAACCTGTTTGGATCAGGCTGCCCCATTTACCTCTCCAATTCTGGAGTCATGAATGTCTGACAACCATTGGCAATACCTTGGGTACTACACTCCACATAGATTCTCAAACAACTAATTACACCCATACTACTTATGCCCGGATCCTGGTGGAGCTTGACACTGATAAAAATCTTCCTGCTACCATAGACCTTAGAGTGCAAAATAGAACTTGGTCACAAACTCTTGATTATGAAGGTCTACCTTTCCGATGTAGAAGGTGCTTTGGATTAGGACACACCTCTACTGCTTGTGGGATGGAAAACGTCCAACATGAGAAGCGCAACTGGTGGAAAGATGCACTCCCGGAGCACCTGATTTTTGTGGATAGAAAGGATCTTGAATCTAAAGCAGTAGATGAACCAGAGTCAAGGAAAACCCCTTTATCCGAAACTCAGGTTGTTAGCAACATAAAAAATACACAAGTTGTTGAGGGCAGCATGGAAAATGATAAATATCTCTCTCTGGATAACAACGTGGCTGTTCCAAATGGGACAAATGTGACTAAGGAAAATACTCCTCCCTTGTCTTCTTCTCCAACCGCGAAGGCTCCATCAGGGTGGATTACGGTCAACAAAAAGAAAAAATCTACCACTCTGAAGGGTAACACTTCGCCTTGATGATTCTCATCTCTGCTATTGGCTGGCTGGGTTTCATTGGTCTCATTTTTCTTAGCCGGATAGCAGTTTGCTTCCAATGGTGTTGATAGGCCATTGTTGTTTGATTGTTGTACATCAGTTGTTTTTTGTTGTTGTTTTGTCGGTTGTTGGTTTTTACTTTGCAGTCTGTTTTCTGCAGTTGGGCTTAATTGTTCTTTCGGGATTTTGATCCTTCTCTTGTGCTTTAACTTTCAATTTTGGCTTCTGAGCCTTAGTGTACAAGGGTATAGTCCCTTTCAAAAAACTATTTGCCAATAATAAAAAAAAAAAAGTTCTAGTCAATCCCCAGTTAAATTAAATTTCGCAGTATGCATTTAAATTCTGTTTATACTTGTATGTAGCAAGTAGAACTATATTTCTTAGCCTCCTCTTATGCCCAATTATATAGTTTTAGTTCTTGGTGAATGAGGTTCTGTTTTGTGTTGTGCATGTTTAGATTTTGAGTCATTTTTAAGATATCTCCTCATGCTTCAAACACAAATACCTTAAGCTATAACATCTCGATGATGGACCTTAAATTACCTTTTCTCTTCTCAGTAACTATTTAATTCATTTTCTATATTGCACCATTCAAGTGTCATGGAAATTGTAACGAAAACTCGTCTCAAATCTTTAGAAGCCTTTGTTGATGCCTCAATGGATTGTGGGAACATTTGATTATTCTAATTTAATATCAACTTTGAGTTAAGGAGATTGCGTGGAAAAGATGTGCATGCAAAAGAATGGGAAAATTTAAAAGATGATACTATAAATTTGATTTGATTTGATTTGATATTGTAGGTTAGAGATTGATTGGATTCTTCTATTTCAAAATATGAATCTACAATGTATAGATCCATTTTTCTTCATAACATAATCATTTTACTCATCGTGTAGGATGTCCCACAAAATTTTGTTTACCATGTAATCATAAAACAACAGGTTTCCAGGTGGAGAAAGTGAATATCCATGCAGACTCACAAGATTCCTATGCTTGATGCTTCCAACTATTTCGAGCTCAGTTCTAACTTCATGCAAGCTTTGTGGGTAGTGATTGTGCGATCTGTTTTATAGCAATTTGATTACAATTATTTAGAGAACATTTATAAACAGTTCTTGCATGGAGTGAGGTTTACCAAGGTGAGGGATTAAAAATTTGAATTATTAAATGTCCAATTCAGAATGCTATCCATATCGTTGCTTAAATTTGAGCATCTCCTATTACTTTAGTTCACAAGAGAAGTTCCCATTTCACTAAATTCTCATCTACGAGCTTAGTATTATCATCCTACATCTAAGATGGAATATTAGTTATTAGAAGTAAAAAAATAAGTATGAAAGCTTAAATCTTTTACTGTAGTTACCAATGCTGACCTAATTGCAGAAAGACTCCACCTTGGGTGCAAGGATTTGAGAAGACTAACTATACCCGATACATGGGGGCAAGCCATGGATGTTCCAGAGATACGATATTAAAGTTAACAATGTGACTTTCATTCTACATATCGAGAGGGTGGAGAGACAGGGAGTCCATGCTTTGCCAAGATATTGTCACACAGTGCAACAATGTTTGGCTATAAACACGAATGATAATAATAAGGAGGTTATTCATATCTGCTCACTCTATTTTTAACACCATGATATTCAAGGTCGGTTAGAGGATAGACACATGTGAAAGAGTTCCAATAAAATAATTCTTAACCTACTCAAGAAAAAAATTAGCTTGGAGGATTTATGGAGTGAGGTTGAAAATGGCCAAAGGCAAACAACCACCTTTGAAACAAGATATGAAAATGCATCAAAACATAATGAAAGAACATTTTTTTATAGATAACATAGTTTCAAATTCCATGGTGGCCAAAAAAATGCTCGACATCATTGCTCATTTTTGGATTTTTACATTCCTCCCTTTCAATTTAGGCACAACTTGAGATAATTCTTTTCTTAAAATATGTAAATTCAATGTTCATGTGTATGGATCAACCATACAAATTGCTTTTTGTAAAAATACCACTAGTTTTAGACATCTATCAACTTAATAGCACGCCCTCATAATTTACCCCCTTTTGTCAATCACAAGGGGTTTTAGTAGGTTTTTCCTTCAATAATTTGTTTACAAATTTGTATTATGTTTAGTTGTCTTTGAATTTTTTTGGATAAATGAATTAGAATGATAAAGAAATAAATATTGAGAATGAGCTTAAGTATCTATATAATGCAAAAAACAATTATACCTTTGTTTTGCTAGTATGGAATAAATGAAAGAAAGATAATATTTTAATAACATCTACAATCTAGAAAACAGATCTATGGAATCGGGGGTTGCCATGAAAATTATCAATCTTACAAACTTTACAACCCTTTTTGATATTGGATATTTTAATGCATATCTATCTTGATCTTACAATAATTTTGAAGCTTCTCCTACTCAAAAAAATTGTTTGATTTGCATACAAACATGCAGAGCTAGAATATGTAGATAGACACATATGATAGTATCCATTTCATCAATCAATTTTTACAGCTCTGAGTTATCTACTTGGTAGAAGAAACAACTATAGTTATGTACAAATTTAAAGGAGCAACAACTATGGACTAGTGTTAAATCAAGGTAGCTCAAAAAATATAACATTATTAAGGACCTTCACCTATAATGCTCAGATACAAATAGATATCAAGTGTAGTGCCCACTTCCCTTCGACACTGTTTGTTATTGATTTCGATATTATCGATTATACTTATGGATATTATTGTAGCCCTTTGATTTAGCATGATGTTAGATGTTAGAGATATTGGACTATTTGTTGATTTTGATTCATATATGATGTGTTTGGATCATTAAAGACATTTTGATATTGATGATGATATGCTATTGACATGGATATATATATATGTGTATATATATATATATATATATATATATATATACCGACATGCGATATTTTCGTCACACAATGAGTAGGCCTTGATAATTAAACTAATGTTGTGATCATTTTGACATGGATGAAATGTAGAATAGAGATGTTTTTAGAAATTGTAAATGATATCGTAAATGCCTAGATGATTTTGATGCATATATAGATGATTGTGGACTTATAATACACATTTAATTTTGGATGTTTTGATGCGGTTGCGAGGTTTGAAGGAGGTGTTATGTGTTTTTCGGGTAAATATATTCACAACAAACATCGGGGATTGGAGACCAACCACATTGGAATTCTAGACAAGGGATCACCATGGCAACATGTATTTGTGTGTGATTTTGAATTATTGTTAGGGGAAATTGTGACCAAGGGGTTATGTGTTGTCTTTTATTTAGTTTCCTTTATTTGATGTAGTATGTGATTTTTTTAGGGATGTAATTTCCTTGTTTTAATTATTTAGAAATGATGTGTTCTTTCCCCTTTATCTTAATGGGTTTAAGTGTCTCAATTAAAGTTAATTAATCATGTTCTAAACTAACTATAGATTTGACCAAAAGAAGATCATTTATTAGACTAGATGGCTCTTGGATTTTGTGTTGTAAGTCGAGTGCTTGGGATCTTGAGTGTTGTACACTCCACCCCTTCATGGAAATTCAAATTTGGCCTTAAGGGCTGTTGTATATATCTCCCCCTAGGTAAATATAGACAAACAGAAGAATATGGAAATCAAAGAAACTCAAAACCTAACATTTATTTGCACCACTAGGCGCCCAGTGCGGGTAAGAAGATGTTGACATGAAAATGGATGCGCCCAGTGCGTGCAGATAAGAAGATTCGACATGAAAATGGATGTGCCCCGCGAGTAAGGAGATGTCAACATGAAAATGGATGCACCTTAGCACGGTTAAGAAGATGTCGACATGAAAATGGATGCGTCATGGTGCGAGTAAGATGTCGACATGAAAATGGATGCGCCCTGGCACATGTAAGGAGATGTCGACATGAAAATGGATGCACCTTGGTGCAGGTAAGAAGATGTCGACATGAAAATGGATGCACCCTAGTGTAGGTAAGAAGATGTCGACATGAAAATGGATGCGCCACAGGCGCGAGGTAATGAGATGTCGACATGAAAATGGATGCCACCTGGCGCGAGTAAGGAGATGTCGACATGAAAATGGATGCGCCCTAGCACAGGTAAGAAGATGTCGACATGAAAATGGATGTGCCCTGGCATAGGTAAGGAGATGTCGACATGAAAATGGATGCACCCTAGTGCATGTAAGAATATGTCGACATGAAAATGGATGCGCCATTCACAGCGCAAGTAAGTAAAAGATGTCGACATGAAAATGGATGCACTAAGCGCGCAGTTAAAGGTGCAAATCACAAGATGTCAACACCACATTTTAAGTTCCTATGGCACACTTAAGAGTATGTTGACATGAGGATGGATGCGTCGAGGTGCATCTTCAGGAGGTGCAACATTTTGTGCATTGAACACCCACAGAAGCAAACCACACGCAGATATTCAAATGGCCATAACTTTTCACAGGGAGCTCAGATCCATGCAAGGTTGGACTTTTCGAAATCTTACAAGGTCCTCTATCCAACTAACTATATGACTTTAATTTGGTGAGAACAAGTTCTTCAAAAATTCAAAATACAATTCACCATTTTTGGGTTTGTTAGGGTTCTTACCTACCACCATAATGAGATGAATTAAATGCACTGGAGGTGGTTGGATTTGGAGTGTTATCCAAAAACCCTCTCTAATTTTGATAACATGCATCAAATTATTTAGTCCCAAGAAAATAGATTCTAAAGGTCAAGGCAAAAATCGTGTTTGGGTCCCCTCCTTTCTTCTAACTCTTTGTCCAAGAAGAAAACCCAACAAGTTTTAAAATGTGAAAAAATTGCAAAAAAAGCTTTGCCTCTTGAAAAATTCAAGAAAATGTAGTTTTGTCCTATGCGCTCCTTGGGACAATTGGGGACGTCGATAATTCTTTGTGAATCGGTTCAAAAGGCCATCCTTGAATGGCTCGATCTTTCAGCGAATTTAGGGGCCGTTGGGGCGATCTTGCATTACATTTTAAAAAGGGAACCCGTGAAATGGAAAAAATCACCAAGTTTTTTATCACGGTTTTTTTTACATCCTTACCTATCTCCTTAAAAAGTAGATTAGCGGAGGAAACGAACATTTTATGTCACATCTCAACAGCGGGAACGGACTTTCGTCCCAAGAGGCGAAAGATTTGGGACATCTTTCATCTAATTGCCATTATGACATCCGGGCCAAAAGTCCCATGCGCGTGGGACCTGGCAAAAAGTCAAAGAGTCAGAGCGAATGGAATCTCGCCACATGTTTTCACCGCAAATAGGAACAAGGAAGCCTGAATCTTTCAAACAAGAG
Source organism: Taxus wallichiana var. yunnanensis (assembly GCA_018340775.1). Taxonomy (NCBI): domain Eukaryota; kingdom Viridiplantae; phylum Streptophyta; class Pinopsida; order Cupressales; family Taxaceae; genus Taxus; species Taxus wallichiana. Next base: position 783,838,253 of record CM031235.1, read on the forward strand.
ATTTTCATCTCGGGACACGCTTGGGACAAAGGTACACGTGGGACATGGAAAGCTTCGAAGCGGCCAAAGGCAAAGAAGAAAAGTCAACGTTTGACCCGGCTTTGAGTTCTTCAAACAAGTCATAACTTTTGACTCAGAGCTCCGATTTTCATAAAATTGACTTTCCGGTAACGAGCACGATGTCCTCTACATAGTGCTCTAGTGGATTAATGCTCATTCCCGTCAAGTGATAGAAAACGCCTGCCAAGCCCAAAATAGCTACTGCACTCGAGAAAATAAATGTTTTAACTTTTGCGTTTCTCAACGAAATCGCACAAAATTGGTATCATTTTGGGAATCGTGGCTCAAGAGCCCGATGCATAGAAATCAAGAAATTCTGGATTTGGTAAGAGATCGATGGAGATTTTTTATAAAACGTGGCCGAGTTCATAACAGTGTTTTATTTGGTAGTTGGAGTGCAATTAAGAGGCATGGTCATCATTCTTTCTCTGCTGCAGCACATGGGACAATCGAAAGGGAGCCTTTTGCAAGTAATGTATAATCATTTTACTCCATTTAATGCCTCTTACAAGTGGTTGAAGGATAGATTTCAGGATTTTCATTTTCCCTTCTCTTTCTCTTCTCATTTTTCTATAAATTGGAGTGTTGGGCTCATTGTAAAAGAAGAGTTTTCCAGATAGCAAAGCTCTGTCAAAATTGCTTTGTGAAGCCAATGTGTTGTAGGCCCTTGTAGTGGACTCCTTGCATGGTGATCCAGGCCCTTATCTTGTAATAGATATAATCTGTGCATATCATGAAGCAATAAAATATCAGGTGGATATATCTTCCCTGCCATGTGTTTTTTGCATTCTTCTTGCCCCTTTAATCTTTCTACAAAGAATATTGTGTTTATTTTTATGCTCTTGCGAGGATCCATTATCATCAGTGCATGTTTGAGATATTTTTGTGAATGTATTTTGCTAGATTGTGGAGAACTATCATCACCCCTTCTAGTGTGTATTTTGCTTCAGATTTCACACATTTGGAGACTACTCTCACACCCTCCTTTTCAAGTGTATCACCGATTTAGTGTAGGATTTCATTTCATGCATTCTCTCTCCTTGGTCCCTTGGAAATTTAGATTAGAATAATTATTTTACCTCGTATTAGAGTAGATTGTGGCGGAAGTTTAGGAGTAAACCAAATTTTCTGCTGGAGGTCTATCTCAAGTAGAAGTCCCACAACTTGGAGATAGTACCCATGTTATCCAATCACACCGTGAGTTCAAGTATATGCACTTGTATAAACATAAGGGTGCTATGATTCGATGATAATGATGTTGGATTTCGATTTCCTCTCTTTTCCTCTCTCATTCTTCCTATAAATTGTAAGGAGGGGATTCTTTCTAAAGGTTGGACATTCTTGTTTTTCCCCTCCCTTCTTCTCTTTGGCAAGTGAATTTGTGGAGTTCAAACCTCCCATCTAAAACTGTAATGCAACTTTGCCTCTTGGCATTTTGTAGTGTATTGTATCAATATTTGGAGCAAATAATGCATGTCTGTGGATGATTCTCAACCCTCTCTATGTTCATTTTCATCCTCCTGATCTTTCACTGCAAATCTAGTTATATGTGCATGATCTTGCATTACATTTTAATGGTTTGTGTTTATTGGCAAGACAGTGTGTTCTTCATTCCTCGGTGCATCACCTTTGTTAGTTTAGGTTTATTTTTATGCATCTTCTTACCCTGTCTCCTTAGAAGTTAGATTAGGTTTTTGAGTAAACCCTCTACATTTTTATGTGTGCATTTGAAAAGGAATAGGAACCGGCCTTCATCCAGAGAGCTTTCCCGATTCACAAGGTCCCACACTTGGGAAAAGCTCCATGTTATGCAATCGCACTGAGAGTCTCAACCCATCGAGTTGCAGACATTCAGGGGTGCTGTGATTCGCCATCAATAGTTTTGGCACACCCGGTGGGACCAAGAGGTCATTCCACAAGATTTGAAGGAATTTTCAAGAAATTTGGACTTAAAATTGTAGGTTTTACAATTTCATATTTTTCACCTTCCAGGCTGAACTTTGAAATCGATTTTCAAGGGCTTAACTTGCTCAAAACAAGTCAAAATTTCACCAGTTGATAGATCGGGGATAATATTCAAAAGGGTATTCTTAGATTTTTGAGATTTTGACTTTCAAAATTTCATGGTTTTTAGTATTTTGGGTTTTCCTAGGTGTTGAGCATGTCCCAAGTTCCGACACGAGTGTGTTTCAGGTTTTGTAAGTTTCCTTGCATGACCTAAGTTTCACCTATACCTTTCGGGATTAGTAGTACACAACAAGACCTAATAACCGAATTGAAGAACTTGTATCTTCTTAGGTCCTTCAAAGTTTTAAATTTATTTTTAATATTGTCAGGTTTGGTGTGTAACTTGGCAGAATCTAGCCTTTTGAGGCTCATTATCTAACACATCTGGTGACTCCGAAGGGATAGAATTTAGTGGTATAGTAGCAGCAAAGTTTCCCAGGTGCATGAGAAGAATTCAAACCAGGTCTGATACTCGAGAAGAGGGGTTATTTGTCCACTTACAGCTATCACCAGGCAGAGGAAGGAGAGGAAGAAGACCACAAAGATCACCATCTCCACCTAACAGGACTTTATCAACCCCTCCACCTGGTAGACCTTTCATCCAATCAACAAGGGTTCTCAGGCCAATCAGAATGGCACAACCACCAAATCCCTTTGTCAATTTCACTGGCAGTAGAGCCCACTTGCCCTCAATGCACAGAATCCAGTTCCAATTGCAGCATTGAAGAACATTCCATTTTTCACTGGAGAAAATCATACCACTCCTGGTGATCATGTCAAAGACATTGCTAACATTTGTGCAATCCATGAGATAAATGAAATGGATGTTGCTGTCAAATTGCTTGGCATCTTCATTCAAAGGGAAGGCATTGCAATGGTTTAGGAGCCTTGGAGCTGGTTCTATCCAAAATTGGAATCAGTTATGCATAGTTCTCCATGAGTAGTTTGGAGAAAAGGGAGACAATTTGTCTCTACTAGAACAATTGACAACTATCAAGAGAGCTCCCAATGAGCAACTGACTGACTTCAACTTCAGATTTCAAAGGTCTTGGGATAGGATTCTAGTGGCCGTTAGGCCAACAGCTGAAGGTGCTTTTCTATACTATCTTAAGGCTTTGAATTCTGATATTTCTATGTTAATTCAATCTATGGGAGGCACAACCTTACCTGCTGCTTATAGCATTGCCATTAGGGCTGAAAACTGTCTTATTCAAGCTGGTAAGCTGGCTCCTAGGCCTCCCATGCCCTTGTATCCAAACTTAGAAAATCCAAGCACTAGTCAAGCACCCACTTTGGCTCCTATTCCCACTCCTAGAAATCAAAGTTCAAATGAAACTTCTACTTCATCCTCTAGTGCTTCAAATGAACTCCAAGAGGTTATGAAACAATTGCAAAACCTTGGAAATGAGCTGGTGACTATCAAAAGACAACAAGCTCAAAGTGCTTTAGACCTTCTTATTAGCCTCAAGCTCAACCTAATAGGCAACCATACCAGCCCAATAGGCCACCCAATCTAGCTGCAAATCAAAGCCAAGTAAGGCCTCCCACCAATAGACCATTTCAGCCCTATAACCCCAATGTTGCATCTACTTCTAAAGCATTAGTGCCAGTGCAAAACAACATAGCTCAAGAGTATGATTGGTGTTTCCCATGCAATGAACCTCACAACCAATCTATGTGCTTCAATGGTGCTTTGAACCAAGCCTTGATGGTGACAACTACTGGCGTAGAGGGTGAAGTGAGTCAAGAAACAAATCAGCAACAAGGGACATCTCAACAAAACATAGCTCCAAATGATACCACACTTGTGAATTGGCAAGCTGAGGATTTTTGTGGCATGAATCAAACAATTTCTCAGAGTGTAGCAGCTAACACAAGATCAAAGAAGAGGAATATTGGTGAAGGGAAGTCATTGGCTCCAAGTGATCTACAACCTTCCATCACTCCACAAGGTGTTGGTAAGCAAAATACAGTTCCAAACACGCAAGGACAGCCCAAACCACCTTCTAAACCAACTCAAATGCTAGCTATTGCTGCCCATGCACAAGAAAGGAATGTGCAGGCTAAAGGACAACAAAGAGATGTTTCATCCCCATTTAGCATCATTGATCAAATGAAGAAGACAAATGTGAATATATCAATGTGGGAATCTTTATCCATCCCAGGCCAAAGAGATCTTCTACAAGCTGCCATGAAGAATTGGTCAACTTCGAACCAGCAGGTCCATATGCAAGAGAATGTCCTCACAAATGCTACTCAGCCTGAAGGGAATCATGGAGGACAACAAGGTAAATTTTGAAACCCCTCCATTCTATGTTTCATTAATCATTGGGGATAAACTAGTACACAATTGCATGATTGATTCTGGGGCAAGTAGTTCTGTCATGCCCAAGCAAATAGCTGATCAGCTGGGTCTCCAATATGAAGTCATATCAAAGGGGGTAGTGCAATTGGATGGGACAACAGTAGTAGCATGGTGGGAGTGATTAAAGGTTTGAATCTTACCTTGCATGCATGCCCCAACGTTACCGTTTTGCAAGATGTGTCAGTGATAGATTTGCCACCACTCTTTTCCCTATGCTTATCAAGGGATTTCACAGCTAGAATTGGAGGCTACTTATCTCATTGACTGGTCACACATGTTGTTCAGAACAAGATATGGTACTAAGGTCACAATCAGATCCGAACCAATTGCAAACTTTCATATTGAGCCTCATACTCCAAGCCAAATCAATGCCAATTGTTCAGCATTTGATCAAGAAGATTATCCAAGCATAGATGAAGCTGACACCAAAGTTGGAAGCATCCCAGATTTGACTCTTGATGAATGGGAAAGTAAGGTACATGCTTTTGATCCCTACCAAGAAGTAGAAGAATCTGAGCTAGGAGTCTATTGCATACATGAAGAAAACCAGCCTATTCCTAGCATCACCAAACCAGACCATAAGGATGACAATGAGGTATGGCAATTATTTTTCGATGGATCAAGGAGTAGGCAAGGTGTAGGAGGAGGAGTTATGCTTGTTTCACCTCAAGGCATCAAATATTATTCAGCTTTCTGTTTCCATTTTTCTTGTTCAAACAACACAGCTGAATATGAGGCCTTGATTCATGGACTTCATTGGGCCAGGAAAAAGGGCATAAAGAACTTGCAGGTGTTCGGGGATAGCGAGCTAATCGTCAACCAAGTCAGGGGACAACATGCTACAAAGAATGACCTGTTGAAGAACTACAAGAACAGGGTATGGGACCTCATTGAGGATTTCAAGCTTTCAACATCGTGTCCATACCCAGGAAGAAAAATGAAGCCATGGATAGGCTCGCAGAGTAGGTTGGAGCAATGTTTGATGTGGTTGACAACATCAAAAGGAAAAAACACAACCACATATCCATGTGATTGTGAGGCCAGTAGTTCCAGATAATAACACAAGCTGGTAGGTGTTTGAGAACGATCAACAAATCGTCAATTTTTTGCAAGAAGAGGCTGAATTCTCAACTAGGAATCAAGATAAATTAGAGCAGCAGTACGGGGATCAAGTAGTGCAGTCTGAACAAACAAGCTTCCCAAGGGTTTAGTAACATTGGAGTCTATCTTCAACCCTAACGACCAGTTCTATAAGGAAAAGGCTAACATACAGGTCAAGAGAGAAGATTCAGAGCCAATTCTGGTTGGGGAAGGCAAAACACTTCAAATTGGTAAAGTGGCCACTGAGCAGGAGAAATCAGATTTCATACAGCTTTGCCAAGAATTTCCAGATGTCTTCGCTTGGAGCTATGAAGACTTGAGAGGATTCAATCCAAGTTGGCACAACATACCATAGAATTGGATCCAGATGCTAAGCCCATTAGGCAGAAGCAGAGACTAGTCAACCCTCACATTGAGCCTCTAATGAAGAAAGAGCTAAACAAGCTAATAGAGGCAAGCATTATATTCCCGATCAAGCACTCAAGCTGGGTTGCAAACTTGGTTCCAGTCAGGAAGAAGAGTGGAGAAATCAGGTTGTGTGTGGACTTCCAAGACCTCAACAGGGCATCTCTCAAAGACCATTACCCACTTCCTTCAATGGAACAAATATTGCAAGTGGTGTCCGGTTCAGAGAGATTCTCTCTCCTAGATGGCTACTCAGGGTATAATCAGATAATGGTGAAAGAAGATGACCAGTTTAAGATGGCTTTCACCACCAAATGGGGCACCTATGCCTACAAGAAGATGCCATTTGGGCTATCAAATGCTGGAGCCACTTTCCAAAGGGAAATGGATATGGCATTCAAGGGGTTGATCAATAAAATAGTTCTGATATATCTTGATGACATCACTATATTCTCCAAAAATGCAGCTGGATCACCTCTTTCATTTGAGGTAGGTATTTCAGAGGTGTAGAAGATTTGGGGTATCATTGAATCCCAAAAATGCATATTATTGGCTCACGAAGGAAAACTTCTAGGCCATATTGTTTGAAAGGAGGGTTGACAATTGACCTGCAAAGAGTTGAAGCAATTCATCGAGTGTTGCCATTGCTAAGTCACAAGAAGGCTCTTCAAAGCTTCTTAGGAAGGATCAATTTTTCGCAGGTTTGTCCCAAACTTTGCAGCTCTCGTAAAGCCAATAATGCTGATGTTAAAAAGAACATGGAATTTAAGTGAAATCTATAGGCAAGGCAAGTTTTGAGGCAATAAAAGAGGCTATATCTCAAGCTCCAACTCTCGTCAATCCAGACTTCTCCAAGGACTTCATGCTATATGCCTTGAAGAATGAGACACAATTTCTACAATCCTAGTACAACAAAACAAAGAGGGATTAGAGAAACCAATTACTTTCTTCGATTTTCAAGGCTTGGAGGAATACAAAACGAGGTACTCTTTCATTGAAAAGCATGTCCTGCAGGTGATTAGGAGCTTAAATAAATTTAAACACCTAGTCTCAAACAACAAGATCCAATTATTTGGCCTCTCATGGGGAGTCAAGGACTTCCTTCTAAACAAGAACCTAATGAGAAATGTGTAGGATGGATCACTCATGTCATGGAATATGACATTGAAATTAAGGTCACTAAACTAGTACGTGCAAAAGGACTATGTGAACAATTAACTTTGAGTTAGCAAGTTGAAGGAATTGATGAAAAAGAGACTGCCTAGTACTTTTATGACAGGATGGTCAAGAACAGGATAATGATGATGTGCCCACTCCTTGTTGGAATAAGAACATGATACACTTCCTACAGAAGGCCTATTCCCTCCAAAATGAGAAAAGAAAAAGGAGATACTTTAGATTACAAGCCATTCCATATGTGCTTGATGATGGTGTGTTTGTTCAAGAAAGACATGGTCACGGGATGTAAGACTAGTAGCAATGCCTTCAATTGTCTACATTGGATGGAGAAGAATTCTTGATTCCGGTTAACGAATCTATCTTAAACATTGCTACTCTTCAAAAGGAAAAGGTTTACCCTTGTAAATATTAGCCTAGGGTTTTAATTCCTCTAAGTGCATATGCACATTGTCATTGTTGTAGTTAGGTTTCAATTTCCTAAGTGCTTCTTTGCAGGGTTTTGTTGCTCTCGGGTTGACTTCTATAGTTCAACATGCTCTCGGAGAAGGAGTTGTGGTATCGGGAATGGGATCAAATATCAGTTGGTTTCAGGTTATTGCTTATGACTCCATGCCCAATGGATTGCTAAAAGGCCACTGATCTTCTACCTAGCAGGTAGGTGATCCCGTCGAGTCACAAAATTATTGTATATATCTCCCCCCCTGGTAAATATAGATAAATAGAAGAATATGGAAATCAAAGAAACTCAAAACCTAACATTTATTTGTGCTACTAGGTGCCCTCGTGGCAAGTGTAAGAAGATGTCAACATGAAAATGGATGCACCTGAGCGCAGTAAGAAGATGTCGACATGAAAATGGATGCGCCTTTCAAGACACGGTGTAAGGAGATTTCGACATGAAAATGGATGCACCTTGCGTAGGTAAGAAGATGTTGACATGAAAATGAATGCGCCACCGAATATGGTAAGAAGATGTTGACATGAAAATGGATGTGCCACAGCGCGGTAAGGAGATGTCGACATGAAAATGGATGCTTCTATGGCGCAGTAAGAAGATGTCGACATGAAAATGGATGCACCTCATAGGTAGAAGATGTCAACATGAAAATGGATGTGCGCTTAGATACAGGAAAGAAGATGTCGACATGAAAATGGATGCACCCTAGCACAGGTAAGAAGATGTCGACATGAAAATGGATGCGCCATGGTGCAAGTAAGAAGATGTCGACATGAAAATGGATGCGCTGGCACGCGGCAGTAAGAAGATGTCGACATGAAAATAGATGCATCCAGGTGCGGGTAAGAAGAAGATGTCGACATGAAAATGGATGTGCCAAGCACATGGCGTAAGGAGATGTTGACATGAAAATGGATGTGCCACACAGCGCAGTAAGAAGATATTGACATGAAAATGGATGCACCTCAAGGCGTAGGTAAGAAGATGTCGACATGAAAATGGATACGCCCGGCACAAAGTTGTCAAGGCGCAAATCACAAGACATCAACACCACATTTTCAGCGCCTATGGCGCACTTAAGAGTATGTTGACATGAGGATGGATGCACCGAGGCGCATCTTCAGGAGGTGCAACATTTTGAGCATGTTGACACCCCGACAGAAGCAAACCCTGATGCAGAGATATTCAAATGGCCATAACTTTTCACAGGGAGCTCGGATTCACGCAAGGTTGGAATTTTTGGAAAGCTTACAAGGTCCTCTATCCAACTACGATTGGATATCTTTAATTGGGTGAGAAAAAGTTCTTCAAAATTCAAAATACAATTCACCATTTTTGGGTTTGCTAGGGTTCTCACCTACCACCATAATGAGATGAATTAAATGCAACTTGGAGGTGGTTGGGGTAGATTTTGATTTCCTCTCTTTTCCCTCTCTCATTCTTCCTATAAATTGTAAGGAGGGGATTCTTTCTAAAGGTTGGACATTCTTGTTTTGCCCCTCCCTTCTTCTCTTTGGCAGGTGAATTTGTGGAGTTTAAACCTCCCATCTAAAACTGTAATGCAACTTTGCCTCTTGGCATTTTTGTAGTGTATTGTATCAATATTTGGAGAAAATAATGCATGTCTATGGATGATTCTCAACCCTCTTTGTGTTCATTTTCATCCTCCTGATCTTTCACTACAAATCTGGTTATCTGTGCATGATCTTGCATTACATTTTAATGGTTTGTGTTTATTGGCAAGACAGAGTGTTTCTTCATTCCTCGGTGCATCACCTTTGTTAGTTTAGGTTTATTTTTATGCATCTTCTTACCCTGTCTCCTTGGCAAGTTAGATTAGGTTTTTGAGTAAACCCTCTACATTTTTATGTGTGCATCTGAACAGAGGAATAGGAACCGACCTTCATCCGAGAGCTTTCCCGATTCACAAGGTCCCACACTTGGGAAAAGCTCCATGTTATGCAATCGTAATGAGAGTCTCAACCCATCGAGTTGCAGACATTCATGGGTGCTGTGATTCACCATCAACAAGGCCAATTTTGAAGGCTTGTGGGACAAGTTAAACTTGTCAACAACCTCTTAAACTAATATACCAACCCTACCTATGGGTTGAGTGGTCAAAAATAGACCCCATTATGTGTTTTGGGAAGACAAAAAGGTAAAATATTTATTTCGCTTTCTTTCTTGTAATTAATTTTGTCATTAGGGCATGTGGGCTTTCATTGTGTGTGTAAGTAATGTTTTATTCCTCTCACCCATCAATTTATTGTGCGTTGGAGTTGAGGTTTGACTTATGAGGTGGAGTTGAGGATGTGTGATCTCACATCCTACATGGAGCCACCTCACCCTCCTCTCTTCCTTTTCTATTTATTGAAGTTTCTTTTTCTTGTTTGGGGGTTACTTCATTATTTTGTGCTCTTGCATTCTTGGTAGTTAGAGGATTTTGGAGTGCTTGTGGTCTTGGTTGGGGCTTGTTGGTGATTGCTTGGGTTTGGAGAAGCTTCAAATTGATTCTTGGAACAAGCTCTACTATGGAAAGGTATGAGTTTTACTATTGTTTATGTTATTCCTTTGTTTTGTGTTTGTGTGCTTGTTTTTATGAGTGTTTGGAATAATTTTTGGGTACCTAGGTAGATTTCCTAAGTGTGGTGTAGGAGGGGACTATGGGGATAATTCATGTAGGGAGGCATAAGAGTTATTTAATGTTTTGAGGGATTTTGGGTTGGATGCCCTACCTTGGACAAGGAATTCTTACATTTGTTACTTGTTCTTGTATGGGGGAGGCATAAGAGGTACTTGAAGGAGGCATAAGAGTATGTAGGGGAATTGAGATATGCATTGAAGGGTTTTAAGAAATGATGTATTCTTTCCCCTTTATCTTAATGGGTTTAAGTGTGTCAATTAAAGTTATTTAATCATGTTCTAAACTAATTATAGATGTGACCAAAAGAAGATCATTTATTATACTAGATGGCTCTTGGACTTTGTATTGTAAGTTGAGTGCTTGGGATCTTGAGTGTTGTACACTCTACCCCTTCATAGAAATTCAAATTTGGCCTTAAGGGCCAATTTTGAAGGTTGTGGGATTAGTTAAACTTGTCACACACTCTTAAATTGATATACAAACCCTACCTATGAGTTGAGTGGTCAAAAATAGACCCCATTATGTGTTTTGGGAAGACAAAAAGGTAAAATATTTATTGCACTTTGTTTCTTGTAATTAATTTTGTCATTAGGGCATGTGGGCTTGGATTGTGTGTGTAAGTAATGTGTCATTACTCTCACCCACCAATTTATTGTGCATTGGGGTTGAGGTTTGACTTGTGAGGTGGAGTTGAGGATGTGTGATCTCACATCCTACATGGAGCCACCTCACCCTCCTCTTTCCCTTTTCTATTTATTGAAGTTCTTTTTCTTGTTTGGGGTTACTTCATTATTTTGTGCTCTTGCATTTTTTTTTAGTTAGAGGATTTCAGAGTGCTTGTGGTCTTGGTTGGGGCTTGTTGGAGATTGCTTGGGTTTGGAGAAGCTCAGAAATTGATTATTGGAACAAGATCTACTACGGAAAGGTATGAGCTTTACTCTTGCTTATGTTATTCCTTTGTTTTGTGTTTGTGTGCTTGTTTTTGTGTGTGATTGGAATAATTTTTGGTGCCTAGGTAGATTTCCTAAGTGTGGTGTAGGAGGGAACTATGGGGTGAATTCATTTAGGGAGGCATAAGAGTTATTTAATGTTTTGGAGGGAGTTTGGGTTGGGTGCCCCACCTTGGACAAGGAATTCTTGCATTTCTTACTTGTTTTTGTATGGGGAGGCATAAGAGGTACTTGAAGGAGGCATAAGAGTATGTAGAGGAATTGATATATGTATTGGAGGGTTTTAAGAAATGATGTGTTCTTTCCCCTTTATCTTAATGGGTTTAAGTGTCTCAATTAAAGTTATTTAATCATGTTCTAAACTAATTATAGATGTGACCAAAAGAAGATCGTTTATTATACTAGATGGCTCTTGGACTTTGTGTTGTAAGTTGAGTGCTTGGGATCTTGAGTGTTGTACACTCTACCCCTTCATGGAAATTCGAATTTTTCTTTAAGGGCCAATTTTGAAGTCTTGTGGGATTAGTTAAACTTGTCACACACCTCTTAAATTGATATACCAACCCTACTTATGGGTTGAGGGTCAAAAATAGAACCCATTATGTGTTTTGGGAAGACAAAAAGGTAAAATATTTATTGCACTTTTTTTCATGTACTTAATTTTGTCATTAGGGCATGTGGGCTTGGATTGTGTGTGTAAGTAATGTGTCATTCCTCTCACCCACCAATTTAATGTGCGTTGGGGTTGAGGTTTGACTTGTGAGGTGGAGTTGAGGATGTGTGATCTCACATCCTACATGGAGCCACCTCACTCTCCTCTTTATCTTTTCTATTTATTGAAGTTCTTTTTCTTGTTTGGGGGTTACTTCATTATTTTGTGCTCTTGCATTTTGGTAGTTAGAGGATTTTGGAGTGCTTGTGGTCTTGGTTGGGGCTTGTTGGTGATTGCTTGGGTTTGGAGAAGCTTAGAAATTGATTCTTAGAACAATCTCTACTATGGAAAGGTATGAGCTTTACTCTTGCTTATGTTATTCCTTTGTTTTGTGTTTGTGTGCTTGTTTTTGTGAGTGTTTGGAATGATTTTGGGTGCCTAGGTAAATTTCCTAAGTGTGGTGTAGGAGGGGACTATGGTTAGAATTCATGTAGGGAGGCATAAGAGTTATTTAATGTTTTGGAGGAGTTTGGGTTGGGTGCCCCACCTTGACAAGGAATTCTTGCATTTCTTACTTGTTCTTGTATGGGGAGGCATAAGAGGTACTTGAAGGAGGTATAAGAGTATGTAGGGGAATTGAGATATGTATTGGAGGGTTTTCAAGAAATGATGTGTTCTTTCCCTTTATCATAATGGGTTTAAGTGTCTCAATTAAATTTATTTAATCATGTTCTAAACTAATTATAGATGTGACCAAAAGAAGATCATTTATTATATTAGATGGCTCTTGGACTTTGTGTTGTAAGTTGAGTGCTTGGAATCTTGAGTGTTGTACACTATACCCTTCATGGAAATTCAAATTTGGCCTTAAGGGCCAATTTTGAAGGCTTGTGGGACAAGTTAAACTTGTCACACACCTCTTAAATTGATATACCAACCCTACCTATGGGTTGAGTGGTCAAAAATATCCCATTATGTGTTTTGGGAAGACAAAAAGGTAAAATATTTATTGCACTTTCTTTCTTGTAATTAATTTTATCATTAGGCATGTGGGCTTGGATTGTGTAAGTAATGTATTATTCCTCTCACCCACCAATTTATTGTGCATTGGGGTTAAGGTTTGACTTGTGAGGTGGAGTTTGAGGATGTGTGTGTGTCACATCCTACATGGAGCCACCTCACCCTCCTCTCTTCATTTTCTATTTATTGAAGTTCTTTTTCTTTTTGGGGTTACTCAAGTATTTTGTGCTCTTGCATTTTTGGGAATTAGAGGATTTTGGAGTGCTTGTGGTATTGGTTGGAGCTTGTTGGTGATTGCTTGGTTTGGAGAATCTTGAAATTGATTCTTCTTGAACAATATCTCTACTATGGAAAGGTATGAGCTTTACTCTTTCTTATGTTATTCATTTGTGTTTGTGTGCTTTTTTTGAGTGTTTGGAATTAGATTTTTGGGTGCCTAGGTAGATTGCCTAAGTGTGGTGTAGGAGGGGACTATGGGAGAATTCATGTAGGGAGGCATAAAGTTATTTCATGTTTTGGAGGGAGTTTGGGTTGGGTGCCCCACCTTGGAACAAAATGAATTTCTTACATTTCTTACTTGTTCTTGTATAAGAGCATGGGGAGGCATTAGAGTATGAGAGGTACTTGAGGAGGCATAAGAGTATGTAGGGAATTGAGATATACATTGGAGGGTTTTAAGAAATGATGTGTTCTTTCCCCTTTATCTTAATGGGTTTAAGTGTCTCAATTAAAATTATTTAATCATGTTCTAAAATAATTATAGATGTGACCAAAAGAAGATCATTTATTATACTAGATGGCTCTTGTGATTTTTTTATGTTTAAGTTGAGTGTTTGGGATCTTGAGTGTTGTACACTCTACCCCTTCATGGAAATTTGAATTTGGCCTTAAGGGCCAATTTTGAAGGCTTGTGGGACAAGTTAAACTTGTCCCACACCTCTTAAATTTCTATACCAACCCTACCTATGGGTTGAGGGGTCAAAAATAGACCCCATTATGTGTTTTGGGAAGACAAAAAGGTAAAATATTTATTGCACTTTCTTTCTTGTAATTAATTTTGTCCTTAGGGGGTGTGGGCTTGGATTGTGTGTGTAAGTAATGTTTCATTCCTCTCACCCACCAATTTATTGTGCATTGGGGTTGAGGTTTGACTTGTGAGGTGGAGTTGAGGATGTGTGATGTGGCATCCTACATGGATCCACCTCACCCTCCTCTCTCCCTTTTCTATTTATTGAAGTTCTTTTGCTTGTTTGGGGTTACTTCATTATTTTGTGCTCTTGCATTTTTAGGAGTTAGAAGATTTTGAGTGTTTGTGGTCTTGTTAGAGCTTTTTGGTGATTGCTTGGGTATGGAGAAGCTTGAAATATATTCTTGGAACAAGATCTACTATGGAAAGGTAGGATCTTTACTCTTGCTTATGTTATTCCTTTATTTTGTGTTTGTGTGCTTGTTTTTGTGAGTGTTTGGAATGCTTATTGGGTGCTTGGGTAGATTTCCTAAGTGTGGTGTATGGAGGGGACTATGGGAGAATTCATGTAGGGAGGCATAAGAGTTATTTCATGTTTTGAGGGATTTTTGGTCAGGGTGGCCCACCTTGGACAAGGATGCTTGCATTTCTTACTTGTTCTTGTATGGGGAGGCATAAGAGTATGAGGGAGGCATAAGAGGTACTTGAGGAGGTGTAAGAATATTTAGGGAATTGAGATATGCATTGGAGGGTTTTAAGGTGGGCACCATTTCCCATTGGGAGACATAAGTGGCATCTCCATAGGTTCTTGCTCCTTTGGCTTTCATTTTTAAGCCTTGTTTGTTTTGTTGTTATTCCTTCTTGTGTTTGTAGTTTGAGTTGAATGTGCATTTGGAATGGTTGTGTAATATTTGGTTTGTGATGTGGAATCTTGTTGTTTCATGTGTTGGAATAACCTCTCATTCTAATGTGGTTGGGGCTCGGGGACCAATGAGAAGGATGGATTCTCCTCCTCATTGGATTTTTTTGATTGGGTGGAGAGTGTTGCCTCTCCCCCATTTTGTTATGGATCAAGAAAATAATGAAGGAGCTCTCTTGTTGGTGATGGGAAACTTGGAGCTTTTTTTTTGGAGTCCTTAAAAATCCTTCTTGTAAAAATCCTTTTTGTTATTCCCAATTAGAGTGGAGGAACTTATAATATTGCATTTCATTTTAGCTTACATTCTTGTATATTTTCCCACTTAAAATGGAAGACATTGTATAAATCTTGTGAAGAAAAGTTATATTCATTTTTGGATGTCAAGTTTTTTTGCTTGTAGAAAAAGGAAAAAAGATGGTGTTGTAAAGTTAGTCTTGTGAAATAGAAAAGAAAGTTATTGTCTTTATTTGAAGTTCTAGTTGTTTGTGAGAAAAGAAGTTCCTTATTTTTATTAAAATAAAATGAGCTATACTCAATGGAAAAGAAAGTTAATTTCATTTTGAAGTTGTATTATTGAAAATAAGGAAGAAGAAATGTAGAAATTGGTAAGATGTTAAAAATGTATGTATAGTAAACTTGAATATAGAGCAAAGTTGATTTTAGATAATTTTGTATATATATATATATATATATATATATATATATATATACATATACATATACATATACATATACATACATACATACATATACATATATATACATATATGTTACTTTACATATACATATACATATATATATAATATATACATATGTATATGTATATGTATATGAATATGTATATGTATATATATTTATATATTATAAATTGTAGTGAAAATGAAAGAGACAACAAATTTGAAGTGTATTGTTATTTGGGAATGTTGCTTTTGTAGTAAAAAATAACAATGTGGAAGTAGATATAAATATTTTATTTTACTCTTGGCATTCAAAGAAAATCAGTTGAACATAATGGAAAATGATCTTGTAAGTAGTTGTACTTTTATTGGAATAGATGATTCTTTAAAATGAGTATCTTTACCTAAGAAATAAATAAATGGAACTAAACCTTCCAATGAAAAACTTAGACATGTAAAATTTGGTTTAGAATGTATTTTGGAACATTTTAGTAACTTTTGATTTTGTTAAAATCTCGGTTTTAGATTTTGTTTCTAAGAAACAGACCGCTTCTACCCAAATTTTACCGTTTAGCTGCAGTGAGTGGCGGCAACCTGCGAGAGCCAGCTCTGCTAGGCATGGCGGTGGTCTCGTAACCGCCACTCCATAAGGCAGTGAATTCATGGTTTTCACCTGTGTAGGGCAGCGGTCCCAGGCCACCGGCCTTCTCTAGGTGGAGGTTACTGTCACTTACGGAAAACTTCTCGATCCAAACTGTGCATGTGAAAATTTTAATTGGTATATACTAATTTTAAAGTTAAAAATTTAACTAAAAATCAAATAATGCTCAAATCTTATTGTATAAAACAATTAAACCTACAAATGGTAATTAAATACATCCTTTCTCATTTACATTCATGGGGATAGGGTTTCCCCAAATAGAGAACCCCAAATACAAATAGTCTTGAAATAAAACCATATTGGTAAAGGAAACCCTTTCAATCCTTGAATGGGAGAAATTACAACAATAAAACTACAATCTAATCTAATCTAAGCTTGATCTCCTTATAGACTCCTCCATAGTTCTTCCTCTCTTGCTCCCATGGCTTCCTTCTCTCCAACCTACAATTTTAACAAAAGAAAATAGACCAAATGAGGAGAATAGGGTAAGAAGAGGTTTTAATAAGAATTCTTAAGGTTTTTAGGGTTAGTTTGGAACCCTAGGATCTAGTGGTCAAGATTGATTTGATCTAAGGGTGAGGATCAACCCTACTTTTGTTTGGTAGGAATATATATTTTATAGATGTTTTAAATTAACCCTTAAGGGTATGTGTAGATGGGTGAATGGGGCCATTTAATTGCCTTGGGGTGCAAAGTCTTTATTAGTTCTTAGTATGCCTTAGGAAATTAATGGAAAGGACTTTAAGAAAATAGGATAAGGAAACTAAAACAAGTAAGTATAAGGCTAACCTTTTGGATTGAACATTAACTAAAGAAGAGAAAACATTTAACCAAGTAAATTAAATTAGGGCACCTTACTAAGTAACTTTTAATTAATCAACCTTAGAGGTAAAGTAATTTTAATATTTTAATCATTTAACTAGACCTGGCCTATCAATCATAAAGTTGAGTTTAGTGGTGTAAGTTAATTTAATGTACCCTAAGGGTTAACACCCTTGTAACTTTTATAACTTAAACAAAAAAATATTAGTCGCAATTTTTGTGTTAAGTGTTGGGTTTTAACATGTTCCTAGAATCATTATTTTTGGCGTTACACTTGTATCGTAGGTTGTGGGTTCAATTTTTTTACCCTTGGGCACACTAGAAAACATGAGGCATGAACATTTAACCTAGCACAAATTTGTTTTCTTTTAAAACCAATAAAATTGCACTATCGATATTGTATAATTGTAGAAAACATAAAAACCGAAAATAGACCTAAAATGATGATCTAACTCTTGATTTGGTATGTGTAGGAGGCATGGACCAACGAGGGTCCTTTCACATAGACCTAGATATACCACCTCTAGAGTAGGTGGTAGCAACCATTCTACCTCATATTTTACAGATGCTTCAGGATGTTAATGTCCGCTATACACGGAGGGTCCTTGGGAGGAAAACTTGCTAGACATGACATGGAGCCATCAGTGGAGGCCCATGCATCCCCTTAACATAGTGAGCGAGAGTATAGGGCAAAGAACTTCCATGTGAGTTTGGCTAGGAAAGAGTCACCACAGAGAGGGCATGGAGACAAGATTTCAGGATATAGGGACAGATCTCGGAGCCCTAGACAGAGGAGGAGCATGCAGAGAGACCTAGGGGTCATCAGTCATTAGTTGTAGACCATATTAGGGATATCTTGAAGCTATGACCATCTCACTATTTGGGAGATACATGTGGTTTTCAGGAAGAGAGCCTGGTTGGTGATCTTGAGTGGATGCTTCAAGCTCTACCCTTGTACTAGTAACACGAAAGCTCATGTTGTGATCCATCTTTTGAGGGATGGAGTAGGAGTCTGGTGGAGGACCGAGGAGCAGAAGCTCCATGTTGACTCGAGACAATTACTTGGGAGCTATTTGAGGAGCATTTCAGAGTAGGTATTTTCCTAGAGGTTTATTCAAAGATGGATAAACAAGTTTCACGATCTCAAGCATATATGAATGTAGCCAGTATATGAGTCACTTTCTGACCTACTCCAATATGTTGACTATATGCAGGATGAGTAGGTATGGATTCACATGTTCATCAGGGGCCTAAATTTGGATTTGGGTGGTGCGGTATGCATTCACTACCCACAGACATTAGCAGAGGCCATGGAGAAGGCCTATATTATAGAGGAGACATGGGGAAGACGCAGGTAGGCTAGAAACATAATTTAGAGCCACATCCAAGTTGATGAGGATGGAAAATTGAGGGGGTCGAGTTCTTCCTCCATGTGGTGGTCATGGTTCAAGATAGTCTTCATTTAGGCTACCACAAACATCCACCTCGGAGTAGTAGCAACAAGAGAGCATACCCACCCACCTTATCGACCTCCTTAGAGATTTGACACATGAGGGGATAGAGTATGGGACTCCTCTAGGGGACCCATCGAGACACAGGTGCACTAAGAGCTTAGTCAATAGGAGCTTGCCAATAGATACCTCAACAGATTCATAGCCGGGTCCTCGGGATCCACATCTCGAATCTCTAGAGTACCGGCTAGAGTTGCATCTCATTGGAGAGGACCAGGTAAGCTACTATGGTTATGGCATTGTTGGACATCATTGAGAGAGAGTTCCCACATAACCCTAGTAACAAGGGTAAGATGTAAATCTCAGAGCCTACTATTGGAGATATGGGATGGATCCATCGGATATAAGTAATGGTCGAGAACCACTAAAGGCTAAGCACCATAGTACCATGATAGAGATGACATGTAGTATTGGTGGTATTTCCACCTCTATACTATTTGATTCTAGTTTGTCTGATTCTTTTATTGCACCATCCTTAGTAGAGAATTATAGGCTATTCGTAGTTTGGTAAGGTCGTAGTTGGGATGTTGAGATGGCTTCGGAGGAAAAATTTCTATAGAATCCTTAGTTAAAGAGTGTGTAGTGGATTTGAGACCCTTCACCACTACCTCGGATCTTCATATTCTTCCTCTTGGGGTCATAAAGAGTCATCTTGGGCATGGAATGGTTGTCTGCACATAGAGCTAGAGTGAAATGTTACCATAAGACTATTTCTTGTATAGATGATCTAGGAGTTGAGTCAGTGATAATGGGAGTTAGGAGGCCCATTTCCATTCGCACCATCTCCGCCATGTAACTTAAGCGGTATGTGCGACAAGGTTGTTAGATGTATGTTATTACGGTTAGTGATAGATCTAGGATGAGTCTAGTGGACCATCCCTTGATGACCATCACATTTTGAGAGAGTTTTCTAATGTTTTTCTAGGGGAGCTACCAGGGGATTACCTCCCCAAGTGAGATAGATTTCCACATAGATCTAGTTCAAGCACAAGCCTATCTCACGAGTACCTTATCGATAACTACCCTAAGCTATGTGAGCTCAAGTTGCAACTTGAGGGCCTTCTCCGAGAAAGGCATAATCCATCCTAGTGTATCCCCTGGGGAGCACCAATGATTTTCGTGAAGAAGAAGGACAAATCTCTGCGGTTGTGTATTGATTACTACCAATTGAACAAAGTAACGATCAAGAATCGCTACCCCCTTCCACACATCGATGATTTATTTGATCAAATGAAGGGTTCTACATTTTCTCCAAGATAGATCTTAATTCGGGTATCATTAGGCGAGGATCACAAAGGCGTATATATTCATAAGACCGCCTTCCATACGAGATATGACCACTACGAGTTCACAAAGTGGTACCTTTTGGTCCGACAAATTCCCCACAGTTTTTCATTAGCTTCATGAAATGGATTTTTTGTCACTCATGCTCATCTTCCTTTACGACATTCTGATTTACTCATGTACGTGTGAGGAGCATGAGGATCACCTTCCCTAGGTTCTTCAATGTCTTCATGAGCAGTATCTTTACTGGAACTTGGAGAAGTGTGCATTTTTCGAAAAGAGGTGCAATATTTGGGCCACATATTTTCGGGAAGGAATCAATTTGATCCTTCCAAGATTAGAGCTATCATGGATTGGCCAACATCCACTAGTGTGACCGAGGTGCACAAATTTATGGGTTTGGAAGATATTATAGGAGATTTTATTCAGAACTTTTCTTAGATTACACCCCCATCACTTCACTTTAACAAAGGGAAGAAGTTTGTATGGTTAGAAAGATTTGATCGCAGGGCTTTAGGACATTGAAGGAATGCCTCATGATAATACCTATTCTTGTAGGTGCTAGATCCTTTGGATGAGTTCTACATTTACACGAGATGCTTCTTTGGCATGACTTGAGGCATGTTGATGCGGAGGAGTAGTAGTAATTTTTTTGAGTCTCACAACCTCAAGGATTATGAGCTCAATTATCTCGACTCATGATCTTGATCTTGCAGCATTTGTGCATTCACCCTAATGCGGTGGAGACACTTCCTCCTTAGCTAGATATTTACACTCAAGACTGATCACTTGAGTCTTCACCACCTCTTCACGCAGCCCAATCTCAATGCTCGTCAGTGGCATTGGATGGAGTTACTTTGTGAGTATGATATGGAGATAGAGCATGTAAATGGGAAGGAGAATGTGGTTAAAGAGGTGCCTTGAGTAGAAAAAGACATGTGGCTATGGCTACTTTAGTGCGTATAGATTTTCGGAGTAGGATTTTGCATTAGCTTCCTCATGATAGTTTTATACCTAGCAGCCAAGTAGAAATTGAGTCTTAGAGACCCTTAAGGGGAGATTTTTCTGATTTTCATTAGAGGAAGATGGTCTTATCAACACATAGGTCGGATATATGTTCCTAGAGATGGAGGCTTGAGATAGACCATTTTGACAGAGGCTCATCATGCACCTTATTTATCCCATCCCAGGGTGAAGAAGATACACACCACTTTGAGATAGTTGTACCATTGGAGGAGACTTAGGAGAGACATGGCGCGAGTTCATGTCACGTGTTTGGAGTGTCACAGGCGTGAAGGTGAGCATAAACATCCATCGGCCTTATTTTTCCTCATGCTATATTGGAGTGGAAATGGGACACCATTTCCATGGACTTCATTGTTGGGTTACCGACGTCGAGATACCACCATGATGCCATCATGGTCACGGTGGATAAATTGATGAAAGTGACTCATTTTTCTCCAATGAAGACCACCTACATAGCTAGTGCAGTGACACAAGTATATCTTGATGAGATTTTCAGGTTACATGGGATTCCACAAAAGATCATTTCAGCTATGATCCTTTATACACTTCCCACTTCTCAACCACCACCAAGAAACCTGCTCTCGGGATAAGATCAATTTCAATACATCATATCTCCCTAAGATAGATGGATAGACTAAGCGGGTGAATAAGATCCTAGAGGACATGCTTAAGATGTACGTTATGGATTGTTTAGGATGTCGGGCGATGTTAGAGGATTTTATAGTGTTTGGTCTTGGTTGAGCTTGTTGGTGATTTCTTTGGGTTGGAGAAACTTGGAAATTTATTCTTGGAAAAAGCTCTACTATGGAAAGATAGGAGCTTTACTCTTTCTTATGTTATTCCTTTATTTTGTGTTTGTGTGCTTATTTTTGTGAGTGTTTGGAATGCTTGTTGGGTGATTGGGTAGATTTCCTAAGTGTGGTGTAAGAGGATCTATGGGGAGAATTCATTAGGGAGGCAATAAGAGTTATTTCATGTTTTGGAGGATTTTGGGTTGGGTGCCCCACCTTGGATAAGGAATGCTTGATTTCTTACTTGTTCTTGTATGGGAAGGCATAAGAGTATGATGGAGGCATAAGAGTATGTGGGAGGCATAAGAGGTACTTAAGGGAGGCATAAGAGTATGTAGGGGAATTGAGATATGCATTGGAGGGTTTTTAGAAATGATGTGTTCTTTCCCCTTTATCTTAATGGGTTTAAGTGTCTCAATTAAAGTTAATTAATCATGTTCTAAACTAATTATAGATGTGACCAAAAGAAGATCATTTATTAGACTAGATGGCTCTTGGATTTTGTGTTGTAAGTTGAGTGCTTGGGATCTTGAGTGTTGTACACTCTACCCCTTCATGGAAATTCGAATTTGGCCTTAAGGGCCAATTTTGAAGGCTTGTGGGACAAGTTAAACTTGTCCCACACCTCTTAAATTGATATACCAACCCTACCTATGGGTTGAGGGGTCAAAAATAGACCCCATTATGTGTTTTGGGAAGACAAAAAGGTAAAATGTTTATTGCACTTTCTTTCTTGTAATTAATTTTGTCCTTAGGGGTGTGGGCTTGGATTGTGTGTGTAAGTAATGTGTCATTCCTCTCACCCACCAATTTATTGTGCGTTGGGGTTGAGGTTTGACTTGTGAGGTGGAGTTGAGGATGTGTGATGTCAATCCTACATGAAAGCCACCTCACCCTCCTCTCTCCCTTTTCTATTTATTGAAGTTTTTTTGTTTTTTTGGGGGTTACTTCATTATTTTGTGCTCTTGCATTTTTTTGGAGTAAAAGGATTTTAGAGTGCTTGTGGTCTTGGTTTGAGCTTGTTTGTGATTGGTTGGGTTTGGAGAATCTCGAAATTGATATTTAGAAAAAGTCTACTATGGAAAGGTAGGAGCTTTTCTCTTGCTTATGTTATTCTTTTATTTTACCTTTGTGTGCTTTTTTTTTTTTTTGAGTGTTTGGAATTCTTGTTGGGTGCTTGGGTAGATTTATTAAGTGTGGTTTAGGAGGGGACTATGGGGAGAATTCATGTAGGGATGCATAATATTTATTTCATGTTTTGGAGGGAGTTTGGAGTGCACGCCCCACCTTAGACAAGGAATGCTTGCATTTATTTCTTGTTCTTGTATGGGGAGGCATAAGAGTATGAGGGAGGCATAAGAGTATGTGGGAGGCATAAGAGGTACTTAAGGGAGGCATAAGAGTATGTAGGGGATTTGAGATATGTATTGGAGGTTTTTAGGTGGGCACCCATTTCCCATTGGGAGGCATAAGTGGCCTCCCCATAGGTTCTTGCTCCTTTGGCTTTCATTTTTAAGCCTTGTTTGTTTTTTGTTCTTCCTTCTTGTGTTTTTAGTTTGCATTGAATGTACATTTAGAATGGTTGTGAAATAATTGGTTTGTGATGTGGAATATTTTTGTTGCCATGTGTTGGAATCACCTCTCATTGTAATGTGGTTGGGGCTTGGGGGCCAATGAGGAGGATGGCTTCTCCTCCTCATTGGATATTTTGGTTGGGTGGAGAGTGTTGCCTCTCCCCCATTTTGTTGTGGATCAAGCAAATCATGAAGGAGCTCTCTTGTTGGTGATGTGAAACTTGGAGCTTTTGTTGGAATCCTTAAAAATTTCTTCTTGTGAAAATTCTTTTTGTTATTCCCACTTAGAGTGGAGGAACTTGTAATATTGCATTTCATTTTAGCTTACATTCTTGTATAAATTTCCCACTTAAAGTGGAAGACATTGTATAAATCTTGTGAAGAAAAGTTATATTCATTTTTCGATGTCAAGCTTTTTTTTTGTAGAAAAAAGGAAAAAAAGATGGTGTTGTAAAGTTAGTCTTGTGAAATAGAAAATAAAGTTATTGTCTTTATTCAAGTTTTAGTTGTTTGTGAGAAAAGAAATTCCTTTTTTTTTTAATTAAAAAAAGAGCTATACTCAATGGAAAAGAAAGTTACTTTCATTGTGAAGTTGTATTATTGTAAACAAGGAAGAAGAAATGTAGAAATTTGTAAGATGTTAAAAATGTATGTATAGTAAACTTTAATATAGAGCAAAGTTGATTTTAGATACTTTTATATATATATATATATATATAAATTTATGTGAAAATGAAAGAGACAAAAATTTTAGGTGTATTGTTATTTGGGAATGTTGATTTTGTAGTGAGAAAAATAACAATGTGGATGTAGATATACATATTTTATTTTACTCTTGAATTCAAAGAAAATTATTTGAACAAAATGGAAAATGATCTTGTAAGTAGTTGTACTTTTATTGGAATAGATGATTATTTAAAATGATTATCTTTACCTAAGAAATAAATAAATGGAACTTAACGCCATCAAATGAAAAATTTAGACATTTAAAATTTGGTTCAAAATGTATTTTGGAATATTTTCGTAACATTTGATTTTTGTGAAAATATCATTTTTAGGTTTGTTTCTAAGAAACAAGACCTCGCCTGTGTAGAGTGACGGTCTTATAACCACTAATTAGGAAAGGTGGTGGTCTTAGAACCACCGCTTTGTAAGGCAAAGCAGCTCATGGTTTGTCACCCAAGTAGTGCGATGGTCCCACGACCGCAAACCTTACTTTGGGTGGAAGTTCTCACACTTATGAAAAACTTCTCGATCCACGCCCGTGTAAATTTTTAACTGGTATATAATAATTTTCAAGTTGTAAAGTTTAACTAAGAAATTACCAAAGAATCAAATAATGCTCAAATTTTATTGTATAAAACAACTAAACCTACAATGTGTAATTAAATACATTCTTTCTCATTTACATTCATGGGGATACGATTTTCCCAAATAGAGAAACCCCAAATACAAATAGTCTTGAAATAAAACCAGATTGGTAAAGGAAACCCTTTCAACCTTGAATAGGAGAAATTACAACAATACAACTACAATCTAGCTTGAACTCCTCCATTACAACATATTTTACAACTACAATCTAATCTAATCTAAGCTTGATCTCTTTACTCCTCCATAGTTCTTCATCTAACTTGCTCCTTGGGGTGCAAAGTGGCTTCCTTAATGGAAAGGACTCCAAATAGGATAAGGAAACTATAATTTTAACAAAATTAATTAAAGAAGAGAAAACATTTAACCAAAAATGAGCATAATAGGGTGTAAGAATGAGGTTTTAATAAGAGTGCTTTTTAATGGATTTAGTTCCAAGAGTGTACCAAATTTGTCTAGGATCTAGTGGTCAATATTAATTTGATCTAAGGGTGGAGGATCAACCCTACTCTTGTTTGTAAAATTAGGAATATGTATTTTATAGATGTTTAAATTAACCCTTAAAATAGGGATATAATATGTGTAGATGGAAAAGTTAAAACTAACTTCAGGGGTTTCATTTAATTTCCTTAATTTGGGGTGTAAATTTTGATTGTTACATTTATATTTAGACTCCAATCCTTTTTCCAAAGTGACATGTGGGGCATGTGCCTTCATCAATAACAAGATTCGTTATGTGTTGAGGGACTTGTTCCCAATGAGGCCATTTCAAGCGTCCCAAGTTGGATGCTAGACGATCATTGATAAGGATTTTTAATTTGTCCATCATACCTAAAAACATCTTCTAGAACTAACATACATCTTTTCCCTCTCTAGTTTAATATGATGCGAGACTAGAAAAAAATTCCCCTCCTACAATGAGACCGACATTAACTATGCCTCGCTTGCAGAGAGAAGAAGAGTTTAAATGTCTTCAATGTGTTTTAATGTTTTACATTGCAGGAAACCAAAACCACCTAAAACAGTGATAGCTGAAATGATCAGAGATCGCCTCCACTTGATGCCAACATCCCCAATTTTTCTCTCCAAAATCCGAACGATTGGAGATCATTCATGAGGCTTCTGCTTGATTTATGATTCTAATGAAAATGCATTGAAATATGAACCACCCCAAAAATTGAGGAGAATGGGAATTCCAATCAAGGCATCTACAACTAGACAAAAATACAAGAAACATGCAAAGAAAATTGCACAATCAAAAACAAGAAATTTGATTTTAAAAAATAGCTTGTAGTGGTTAGTTTATAAGTTTTTTTTTGAAACAAATCAGTAACTTGTTCCAAATAATTCCATGTATGTATTATGGTAGTATATATCTCGACATGTTGGTCATCAAAAGGACTCCAACGAGAACAACAGCTAGGGGATAAGAAGTCCCTTCTCTTTAGTGGGAGAGGTTCCCTTATTCAAAAGCAAAACTTATTTACATATGTACAGAGCATAGTTTTAGTATGGAACTTGGATATCATGAAAGTGTTTAGAAAAATAGATCATCAATCACAAAAGTACAGAGGAATGAAGACGTGGAAATGAGTAGAAAGGCATTCTCTAGAATTATAGATGGAAAAATAATTCCTCAAGCATGCCAGAATATAATGAATTGGAATAAGACCATTTGTACTTAAATTAATGAGATGCAATTTGAAAAGACACACAGTTCTATAAATAACATCTATAAGAATACAAAGCTTCTTGGCATAATGCAGACAAATGATCTAACAAGATTCTACAGATAGCTGCGAATAAAAGAATCAGATGAACAAAGAAAGAAGATCCTTTTGTATTGATTGCTTTACTATTTCTTACACTTTCAAAAATAAGCCAAGTTCCTCCTCCTCAAAATGGCGAAGAGAGACCATTATATAGTTTTACAAATCAGTTACTCTTGGTAACTACTTCTTTTAATTAATGTTTAGTTAAAGGGATGCTTAACGCAAAACCCCAACTAATTACAATAAATCCGAGATGAGGAAAGAAAGAAGGGAGAAAAGTCAGGAGGAGAAGACAAGTGTTCATGATTGAGAAGGGCCCACTGATTTGAGGATCCGCTGTCTAAACCTTTTTAATACCTCTGCTATGTCTCTGCCATGTGGGACTGATGTGTTGGCAGTGGACTGGTCCAAAATCCAAGACACTTCTCCATCTCTTTGTCAAATTCGACATGTGTATGATAATCCTTACTTGCTTCTTTAATAGCAGACTGAGAGAGTAGATTTCTTTCATCTTTTCCTTTGTGATGGAATCCTCTTTGAATAGATTATCTTTAACAAAAGCTCTGAATTGAGCTTTAATTTCTTGCAAGGAGAGGGGCACACCTGAGGTCTCATCATGGAGGTGGCAATGGATATCCTTAAAAGCAGATACCACCAAAGTCTTGAAGGCCTCACCCTTCTACCAGCTATTTCTCAATTCTCCCAAAGCCTCCTCCAGCACCTTGATTTTCCATTCCACACTGTATACCCATGATTTTGACAAGTTATCTTTTACATCATCAAAGACCTTGCTTGCCATTAAAATATTTTCATCAGCCTTACCCCATAAGGCGAAGGTCTACTATACAACTGCTCCAGAGTTTGAGCTCTTTATCTATATTTCCAATGGTGGAGGAGAGTTTCTGTTGCAGATTATTTACCTTCTCATTGAGTTTGAAGGCTTCACTAATGAAATTCAACCCTGCAACGAGCATATCATCCACCATGGCCTCCATATCCCTTCCATAGATGGAATATCTGTGTATATCTTTGATACTCTGGACTTCATCTTGGCTGAGGATCACAGGTGGTGGAAGAGTAGTCAGTGGGGTGGGGTCTAAAACTTTATCTTTGGACAACAGTGACTTGATGAAACCTGCAAGAACCTGAGCCTACTCTTCTAGCTGCTCTATAGTTTTTTCCCTTTTTCCACTCTCCCAATGACCCTGGTGACTATTTCTTGAAGATTGTGAATCTCACCTTCAGGGGTGGACTCTCCCATGGGGATCCTCGAGAGCTCTAGATCGATGCCTACAAAATCTGCTTTTGGCTTGTCAACCTTGGGCTTGGCTATCTCCAGGAATTGCTGGCCCTGAGCATCAGATACTATTCGTGAGGTGGTCCTGCCTTTTTGGTAGGAGTAGGAGGGTAGTACCCAATAAGGCTGCCACAACATCAAAGTTGGGTCCCGAGATCCGAGAGGAAGACTTTCTCTTCCTACTATCAACGAAAGGCTGTACCCATGAAAAAGAGGAGGAAGAAGAAGGTGGGGCAAGAGGACCAAGAGAAAGAGAACTCATGGCACTCAAAGTGTGCACTTTGTTGTTGCCTCTAGTTGAGATATGAGTGGGGCACTCGGGGCTTCTGGTACAGAGGAGTCAATGGTGCTCGGAAGCTCAGTGCTTTGAACTTCCTTCTCTTTATCCATTGGGGCTTCTGGAGCACTTATGGAGACTGGCACTTCACTCTCTTCACTTTCACTGAGAACAATAATGTTCTCTAGTCCTGAGGAAATTTTGAATGCTTCATCGGGGATCTTCTTCAACAGCTCCTTCTTGACTTCCTTGATTTTCTTCTAATATACTTGAGTGGATGAGGAAGGAGTGGAGGATGTAGGACCTTTAGTTGATGAGGCATAGGGGGGTCTGTATGCAGTGCTTCAAACTCGGGTGTCAATGCCTCCTTCCTTGGTGTTGAAGTATCCTTGGAGGAGGACTCACCTGAATGCCTTCTAAGCTCATGAACTCTCCTATCAAACCAGATTTTGGTTCTTACTAGACAGGGGCTAAGATTTCAGCCAGATCATCCTTCTCCTTTTTGAACCAATCCAAATCCTCCAAGGGAGTGTGTTTGATCAAGGTGTCATATTCATATGAAAATAGGTCAATTGTCATCCTGAAGCCCTTCAGAACTTGGTACAAGTTAAGCTCTTGAATCAGTTGGAGAGAAAACCTGCCATAATGTCTCCTCCTTGCCTCAAAATCATCAACATAGTCAGCCCAATAGTCTTCTGTGTCTTCCCTATGATGGTAATTGATTATGAGGTTATTCTTTCAATAAATTTCTTCAAGTCAAAACAAGTTCTTGGCCTAAAGAAATGGACAGTGATGGGAGCTAGGGCTCTCTATGTTTTGTGCATCTAGAGTCGTCTTGCAGGTGTAGTTTCCCAAAGATATAGGGAAGTGCAGGCCAGTGATTTTCTTATCCCTACAGGTTCTGTATAACTTGTCCAATTGCCTACATATCTCTATCAAGGCCATTTTATCATTACAGAACATAGGGAGCTTGAGAGGGGTGCTCTCATAGCCTGCTAGCCTGATATAGGAGAATTTTCTGAACTGGATGAAGTAGGCACCGTACTTCAATATTAGGCTCATGGCTTCATCAGAGAACCTCCTTGCAGTGTCGCTCTCCAGAAGTCTTACAATGTACATGGTGAAAGCATCATTCACCCTCCTGAAGTTGCGATTGCTAGTGTCCAGGGTGAATTGAGGGCAGTAAGCATATATAGGGTCACCTTTATGAGCATCAATGTATGTGAATCCAAACCATTGCCTTGATGCTGCTAGGGTATACATCAGATATGAAGTCATGTAAAACTTCTTGGTTTGTTGTACATTGGACAACTACTCTTCTGCTAAGTTCATGCTGATGATTTCTACCCAGTTGATATTCTGAGTTCCTTCGCACACCATGTTGATAAGTGGGCACATCCAGAAATGGAACTCGTTGGTAGAGGGTAAGCCCATGACCCGAGCTAATAAGATTATAAAATCTGATAGCTCCTCATTGAAATCGGCATGAAACAGAGCTTTGGATAGACGGGACGCCCCCTTTTTAGGGTTTTTAAGCCAAGACTTTGCCACCCTTGCCTTGTATTTTTCATTGTCCTGGTCGAAGAGTGCATGTGCCTGGTTCTGAGAGATTACTATAGAATTGTCCATTTCAGGAATCCTTAGGGCAGTGCCAATGGCGGCAGCATCGAGCTTGGTAATGAGCTCCCATGCACATTTGTTAGTTCGCTCGAGTCGATTGAAATGAGCACCGCAGCGAGTACCATGTCTACACATTGCACTGAGATTGGGAAACCAATGGCAAATGCCAAGCCACTATCGTGAATCATTTGTGCCATAGGAGAGGGGTTCGAGTCTATCATCCTAGTCCAAAAATCTCCAAAGTCCAGGTGAAAACTTCACTATCCCCGATATCGGGAACTGATAGACTCGAGCGGTGAAACTTGCTCCTGACCTTGGAATTTGATCTTCATGTTGATAGCAATTTGAAAAACAAAGTCACAGTCTCTGAACTCTTGATGAAATTGTAGGGGGAATGGGTACGTGCACATAGAAAATTTTGATTGCGAGGGTATGAGCAATTGATAACAAGAAAGCAGTGTGCAAAAATGCGTAGGGGGAAAGCTTATTAAATAGCCATTTAGGAGAGAGAAAGGTAATAAATGTGCATTAAATACACATCTACCAACTTAAAAAAAGAAGATATTCGGAAGAGTTGGAAAATTAGCTTGGATGGCCTTTGGTTCATTTGGGACACGCGGGACGTGAAAGAGCGACTCAACTGGTGATGCGGGCGATGTGGGAAAAGAATGCACAAATGTTTTTAGGGACATGAGGGATGAAAGTACGTGAAGTGCGCGATGCGGCCGATGTGGGAAAAGGTGAACATTGAGCCTAAGTGAACTTGTGTTATTTGGAACAAAAAGTTCCAACGAGCCGCGAGAAAATAGATTTCGGGTAAAGTGGTCGATCGGCGAACAGGGAGCCCGAATGAACTTGGGACATCTGGGACAAAAATGTCCGATGACATCACAAATCACACAAAATGACCCAAAAATGTAGATTTTTTCCAACTTCTTGACTTTTCCCTTACAGAACAACAGAAAAGGTGTTTAACTCAAAAATTTCAATTTTGAACTTCTCAAAAGAGGGGAAATTTTGAGAGGACAACAACTGGCTCCTTCTGGGGATGACTTGGCTAAAGTCCAAAAGAATGAGACAAGGCAAGAATTCTCAAAAATCTAGGGAAGTAGACCAATACCTTATCCATTGGGCCACGAGTCAAAAGCAAACCAATACAGAAGACAACACCCCAAATGAACAACACACCAAAACAAGGAAAAGGAAGGGGAAACACACACACACACACATATACGAATATACAAAGGACTTCCTAATCACCTATGACTTAAAAAATTTTAGGTACTACCCACTATAAGGAAGTGGGAGGGAAGAACCATCCATATAATCAAGGTAAAAATAATTCTCACCAGCAAAGTGCCTGATCTTGAAAGGTCCGAGCCAAAGAGAATCAAACTTGCCATGGCTACCACGAGGTTCATGCCTTTTATCCCACAACAAAACAATGTCCCCAACTTTGAAATCCTGGACTGGCCTTTTTATCAAACAAGGCCTTTACTTTTTGTTGGTGAGAAGATATTCTATCAGCAACCTTCAACCTATCCTCATTCAATTTGTAAAGGTACATGATCCTTTTATCCAAAGAATCATTAAAACTGGTGTCTTCAATGGCCTTCATTAAATGCAAGGCTGGTAGTTCCACTGTTACGGCAATTGAGCTTCCACTCCATATACTACCTAAAAGGGACATCCCAATGGCTCTTTTAGGTGTGATCCTATCTACCCAAAGAGCATCATAAAGTTTCTTGTGCCAGTTCCTCTAGAGATTCATTAACTAATTTCCTTATTATAGCCACCAGATTTTTGTTTGTCGATTCTACTTGTCCATTCCCCTGAGGATAATAATCTGAGGAGTGAGCCAGGGAGATGCCATATCCATAACAAAAATCCATCATCTCAGTTGAAGAAAAATTTGAAGCATTATCTGTCACTATCTTGTTTGGCACACCAAACCTCACCAAGATGTTTTCTTTGATAAAACTGCATACTACTTCTGAAGTAGTACTCTTTCACTGGAATGGCTTCTACCCACTTAGTAAAATAATCTGTGGCAGTTAATACGTGGGTGTGACCAGCACTAGAAGAGGGATTAAGTGTTCCAATGAAATCTAAACCCCATTGTTGAAAAGGCTCTTCGATCACAACTGGTTTAAGGGGCAAAGAAGCCAACTTGGGTCTACCCACAAAGGTCTGACAAGCTTCACATTTATCAATCCACTTTGATGCGTCTTTGAACAAGGTAGGCCAATAATATCCTACACGAAGAATCTTATGAGCAGTGATAGTTGATGAGTAGTGCCCTCCACATGCTTGATTATGAAAATCCGAAAGTAGCTTCCTCTGTTGTTCCTTGTCCACACATTTTAGAAATCTTCCATCCAACCCACGCTTAAACAAGGCATTTTCCCACAACACATATTGGGCTGATCTTAGCTTAACAACTCTCCTCTCTTTGGTAGTCAAATGAGAGGGACATTCTCCATATGTGAGAAAGTGTGTGATATCAGCATACCATTCATCAATTGAGCCAAGAAATAGAATGGTAGGAAGATCAACTTTATCCTTGGGTAACTCATGTCTAGCTCCCTCAGCGATGAGTTCACACAAGCCTTTTCCATGGACGAGCTTGGTTGGTCTGATGTCAATGTCATATTCTTGAACCTTGGCCACCCAGTTTCCTCTCTTGGATCCAAACTCCTGTTGTGTGAGAATGGACTTGATGGTTGTATCAGGTACAAATACTTGTGGAGTGAGAGTTAAGAATGTAAAAATGAAACTGCTTGACAACTTTAACCACTGCGAAAGCATGTTTCTCCATTATGGTGTATTTTAACTCATGATTTTTTAGAATGTAGCTCATAAATGCAATTGGGAGTTCATGATCATTAGAATCTTCTTGAGTCAAAACAGCAGCCAGGGTGTTATCTGTGGCATAACAATAGATAATAAAATCTTTGCTGAAATCTGGACATGCTAAGACGGGAGTTTTAGCAATAGCCTTTTAATACCTTCAAAGGCTTCTTTACCTTCAGGAGACCAGCCAAACATCTATTTTCCCTTCATCATTTGGGAGATATTCAAGGTTAGCTCTATGAAATCAGGGATGAATCTTCTCAGAAAGTTAATCTTACCAAAGAAAGAATGCACTCCCTTCTTGCTGGTTGGAAGGGGAATCTGCTGAATAGCTTGAACTCGCTCAGGATCAATTTTTATACCATCTTTAGAGACAACATGCCCTAAAATTTTCCTCTATGACACAAAAGATAGATTTCTTAGGATTTAAAGAGATCCCATGTTCTCTACATTTCAAAAGAACTGTTTCTAGATGCTGAAAATGATCTGCCCTTGCTTTGGAAAATACGGTCAAGTCATCAAGGTATACAACAATACACTTCCCTTTTAAACTTCCAAAG
This sequence comes from Taxus wallichiana var. yunnanensis, assembly GCA_018340775.1. Classification (NCBI taxonomy): domain Eukaryota; kingdom Viridiplantae; phylum Streptophyta; class Pinopsida; order Cupressales; family Taxaceae; genus Taxus; species Taxus wallichiana. The sequence goes on from CM031235.1 coordinate 783,871,072, forward strand.
GCCAAGTCCATAGCTCTCTGGAAAGTGGCACCGGCATTAATGAGCCCAAAAGGCATCCTTTTGTAGGAAAAGGTACCCCAAGGGGTAGTGAAGGTTGTTTTGTGTTGATCTCGGTATTAACTTCTACCTGATTATATCCTGAGAAGCCATCAAGCATAGACAACATTTCAGATCCTGTCACAGCTTGTAAGACTTGATCCATCATGGGCAAAGGATAGTTGTCCTTTAAAGAAGCTTGATTCAGATTTCTGAAGTCAACACAGATACGAATCTCACCATTTTTCTTTCTAACAGGCACAATGTTGGCAATCCATGTTGAATGGTGGATAGGAAAAATGATTTTGGCTTTTAATAACTTCTGTATTTCCTGAAAGATGGTGTCAGCTATCTTAGGATTGTATTGCCTTTGTTTCTATCTGAAAGGCTTAATCCCAGGTTTGAGAGGGATGAAATGCTGCATCTCCTTTGGTTGAAAAGCTTTTAAATCCTCATAGGAATAAGCAAGAACATCTTTATACTTCCTTAAAAGATTAATTACTTTCTTCTTTTCTTCTGGTGTGCAACATTTTCCAATGTTCACGAGTTTAGGGTCAATAGAACTCCCAATATTAGTTTTATCATATTCAGCTGATTGTTGTGATCCAGTAGAAGCTTTAAACTTCACATACCTATCATGTTTGTCAAACAATTCTTCTAAACTCACCAGTCCCTTTGGAATCTTGTTCCCTTTGAGTTTGATACATCCATCTTGATCTCTCTTCTTCTTTGACATCTTCTTTATTGGAAGGCACACTTTCACGAGGCAAATTGTCACTTCCTTCAAAGTACAATTGTTCAAAGTTATCCCTGAGTTCTAAGAAAGAAAGCAAATGTTGATCATCATTGAAAACTTTCCAGTTACTTGCATTATCAGGTACACTGGGCCTATGGATCATCTCGATGGTAAACCTATCTTGAGAAAAGTCAGGATGAGGTATCAGCAATGATCCTGAGACTGCTAGTGAATCAGCCCTAGTGTTCTCCTCCCTAGGCACTACTTTGATAGAGAAGGCATCAAGAAATTCAATAGAGTCCCAAACCTGATTCCTATAATGTTTCAACCTTCTATTCTTTACCTGGAAAAGGTTTCTAACTTGCTTGACAATCAGCTCCGCATCTCCACGAGCTAGAAGATTCTTCACACCCTTTTCTTTTGCCACATGAAGCCCAAGAATGAGAGCTTCATACTCTACTGTATTATTAGTATTTTCAAATTGTAACTTGAATGAGAAAGGACAGACCTTTCCCTCGAGACACCAATATTACACCAGCTCCAGAACCAGCTGAGGAACAACTTCCATCAAACTCTAATATCCAAACACCATTAGAATCCTCAAGTGATCTTTTGGGAAGTTGGATCTCCTCCGAGACATAATCATATAGTTGTCATGCCCCATATCCTCATAAAGTATTTGTGCTTTGGGATCATCTATTTTTTGTACAATATACTCAGATTGCTTCTCAGGCAACAACTTCTTCATTTTCCCATTAACAGGTATGAGGGCATGTGACCAATCCATTTGAATTTCTCCACCCACATCCTTACAGAAGTTCCTACTTAGCAGCATCCCATATGAAGGAGGAATGTCTGCTACTAGGATAGTAGCCAAAACCTTCTTCTCAGGAAAAGCAAAAAAGCTACTTGTGCATCTTTAATTCTTCCGACTAGGGGCACTTCCTTACTCTCCATAGAATAACAAGACCCATAAGTGCATGTGAGAGTTAGGCCTAAGGCATGGGCTACTTTGGTAGGCATTACATTGTCTGATGCCCCTGAGTCTATGATGTAGTTGTTGAGTCTATGGCCTACTATAAGGAGGGTCACATAGAATGGTTTGATCTTGTCATTGGGTGAGGTGACAACGGGCTACCAGATTGGGTTGTGGTGCAGAAGATGGAGTGGGTAAAAGGCCTTTAGAGGTAGTTTTGGAATGAGAATTGACAAAGTGAACCATTTTAGCAAAAGCCTTGGGATGGGTTTGATAATACTCAGCCTCTGAGATTTGAACCTTGGTCTTTTCAGGTGATCAATGATATCGAAAGACCCAAGTGGATGGGCTATCATCACTTGGAACCTTAGGTTTATCGGTTTTAGGAGTTGAAGAAGAAGTAATTTTAGTAGTAGAATTGACAGGACTCACCTTTGGTGTGGACGTAATGGGGATAGGAGATCCTCTTTTTGCAATTACAGGGATAGTCATCGGATGCTCCTTGGATCTTTTGGTAGGCTGCATCACTTTCTCCTTTTGTTTGTCTGCTCTCGAGTCATGACAATGTATGATTCACTATTCATGTCCACTACTACTTCATCATAATCATCTCCTTCATCAACACCTTCAGTAGTGAAGAAATTAACTCGAGATCCCTCAAGTTCCTCTCGCTTCTTCATCGACCTCTTCAACAAATTCTTCACAATCTTCACTAACCTCTTCATCCTCCGGCTCTTCAACTTCACAGGTTGCATTAATAGGGACTTTAATAGGAGGTCCTTCAAGTGCTAGCCTTGTTTGAGAAGCAGGAAAATGATTTCTGGGCTGAAAATTCCTCCTTGGAACATCTGCATAGGGGCGTGTTGGGCCAATTGTTTCTTAATGGCGATGAGATCATTTGCAAGTTTTTGTACTAATGGATCAGTATTAGGCCCAGGAGTGGAAGAGGAGGAAGAAGAAGACCTAGATTTAGAAGGATCTCTTCTCAACTTCCCAGACATGATTAAATCATCTTCAACACTAACAACAAGAGTTTGATCTTCAGCCAATGTTGCAAGATTAGCTCTTCTCAATGCATAACTAACTTCCGCAATTGGGCATTCAGGAAGAAGCATTTTTGGATTTGATCTACAGGTTGAGTGTCTAGTGGGATTTTGTTAATCAACTTGTTGAATCGAGCCACAAATTCTCTCATGGGCTCTTGTGATTCCTTCTTTATTTGAGAAATTTGGGCCAACAAAGCATGCACGTCTTCCGCCGGTTTGAAATGATTCTCAAACCTTGCTCTCATTGTGTTCCAGCTAGTGATAGCTCCGGCCAGGAAGGTGATAGAACCAATCAGCCGCATTATCTTGTAAAGTTTCAACAAAAATCCTCACTGAGACATCTTCATGTTCAACTCCCAGAACTCCACATGCAACTATGAAGGCCGCAATATGCTCATCAGGATGTACCTTACCATCACCTCTAAATTTGGGAAAGTTCTTCCGGTTACCTCTGGGTAACTCATGCAAAGGCTGAGGAAGGGCAAGAGGCCCAACACGATGGCCCCAAGGCAATGGTACCACCATTCTTGGAAAAATGGCTTGAAGGGGAACTAAAACACCAGCAAGAATCAAAGCTCGAGATTAGGACTGAGTTGCTCTGAAGGAATACCACCCGTAGGGGTTCTATTTTTGACAGGAGGAGTGCTTGTTGAATGAGATTTTCTATTTCTTCCTTTGAAGGGAAAGGAAAACCCTACTGTTCCAAAAGCTGAAACTGAGAATCTTCAATACCAAGGGCCCTTCTCCCGCGAGTAAAACATGGAGTCACCAGATCAAAGGATGATCGATAAATGGTTATGGAACTAGAATACCTCAAGAAATGATTCCCCAGTGAGTCGCCAAAACTATTGGTCATTCAAAAAGGACTTCAAGGAGAACAACAGTCAGGGGACAAGAAGTCCCTCCTCTTTAGTGGGAGAGGTTCCCTTATTCAAAAGCAAAACTTATTTACATATGTACAGAGCATAGTTTTACTGTGGAACTTGGATATCATGAAAGCATTTTGAAAAAATAGATCATCAATCACAAAAGTACAGAGGAATGAAGATGTGGAAATGAGCAGAAAGGCATTCTCCAGAATTATAGATGACAAAATAATTCCTTATGCATGCCAGAATATAATGAATTGGAATAAGACCATTTGTACTTGAATTAATGAGATGCAATTTGAAAAGACACACAGTTCCATAAATAACATCTACAAGAATACAAAGCTTCTTGGCATAATGCAGACAAATGATCTAACAATATTCAACAGATAGCTGCAAATAAAAGAATCAGATGAACAAAGAAAGAAGATCCTTTTGTATTGATTGCTTTACTATTTCTTACACTTTCAAAAATAAGCCAAGTTCCCCCTCCTCAAAATGGCGAAGAGAGACCATTATATAGTTTTACAAATCAGTTACTCTTGGTAACTACTTCTTTTAATTAATGTTTAGTTAAAGGGTGCTGCCAATGCAAAACCCCAACTAATTACAATAAATCTGAGATGAGGAAAGAAAGAAGGAGAAAAGTCAGGAGGAAAGACAAGTGTTCATGATTGAGGAGGACCCACTGATTTGAGGATCCGTTGTCTAAACCTTTTTAACGCCTCTGCTATGTCTCTACCACGTGGAACTGATGTGTTGGCAGTGGACTGAGTCCAAAATCTGAGACACTTCTCCATCTCTTTGTCAAATTTGACGTGTGTATGATAATCCTTACTTGCTTCTTCAATAGCAGACTGGAGAGAGCAGATTTCTTTCATCTTTTCCTTGGTGATAATCCTCTTTGAACAGATTATCTTTGACAAAAGCTCTGAATTGAGCTTTAATTTCTTGCAAGGAGAGGGGCACACCTGAGGTCTCATCATGGAGGTGGCAATGGATATCCTTAAAAGTAGATACCACCAAAGTCTTGAAGGCCTCACCCTTCTGCCAACTATTTTCAATTCTCCCAAAGCCTCCTCCAGCACCTTGATTTTCCATTCCACACTGATATACCCATGATTTTGACAAGTTATCTTTTGCATCATCAAAGACCTTGCTTGCCATTAAAATATTTTCATCAGCCTGCCCCATAAGGTGAAGGTCTACTATACAGTTACTCCAGAGTTTGAGCTCTTTATCTATATTTCCAATGGTGGAGGAGAGTTTTTGTTGCAGATTATTTACCTTCTCATTGAGTTTGAAGGCTTCACTAATGAAATTCAACCCTGCAACGAGCATATCATCCACCATGGCCTCCATAGCCCTTCCATAGATGGAATATCTATGTATATCTTTGATACTCTGACTTCATCTTGGCTGAGGATCACAGGTGGTGGAAGAGTAGTCAGTGGGGTGGGGTCTAAAACTTTATCTTTGGACAATAGTGACTTGATGAAACCTACAAGAACCTGAGCCTGCTCTTCCAACTGCTCTATAGTTTGTTTCCCTTTTTCCACTCTCCCAATGACCCTGGTGATTGTTTCTTGAAGATTGTGAATCTCACCTTCAGGGGTGGACTCTCCCATGGGGATCCTCGAGAGCTCTAGATCAGACGCCTGCAAATCCTATTCTGGCTTGTCAACCTTGGGCTTGGCTATCTCCAGGAATTGCTGGCCTTGAGCATCAGATACTATTCTTGAGGTGGTCCTGGCCTTCTTGGTAGGAGTAGGAGGGTAGTGCCCAATAAGGCCACCACAACATCAAAGTTGGGTCCCGAGATCCGAGAGGAAGACTTTCTCTTCCTACTATCAATGAAAGGTTGTACCCATGCAAAAGAGGAGGAGGAAGAAGAAGGCGGGGCAAGAGGACCAAGAGAAAGAGAACTCATGGCACTCAAAGTGTGCACTGTTGTTGCCTCTAGTTGAGATATGAGTGGGGCACTCGGGGCTTCTGGTACAGAGGAGTCAATGGTGCTCGGAAGCTCAGTGCTTTGAACTTCCTTCTCTTTATCCATTGGGGCTTCTGGAGTGCCTTACGGAGACTGGAACTTCACTCTCTTCACTTTCACTGAGAACAATAATGTTCTCTAGTCCTGAGGGAAATTCTGAATGCTTCATCGGGGATCTTCTTCAATAGGCTCCTTCTTGACTTCCTTGATTTTCTTCTGATATACTTGGGTGGATGAGGAAGGAGTGGAGGATGTAGGACCTTTAGTTGATGAGGCAGGAGGGGTCTCATACAGGTGCTTCCGAACTGGGTGTCAATGCCTCCTTCCTTGGTGTTGAAGTATCCTTGGAGGAGGACTCACCTGAATGCCTTCTAAGCTCACGAACTCTCCTAGTCAAACCAGATTTTGGTTCTTACTAGGACAGGGGCTAAGATTTCAGCCAGATCATCCTTCTCCTTTTTGAACCAATCCAAATCCTCCAAGGGAGTGTGTTTGATCAAGGTGTCATATTCATATGAAAACAGTCGAATTGTCATCCTGAAGCCCTTCAGAACTTGGTACAAGTTAAGCTCTTGAATCAGTTGAGAGAAAACCTGCCATAATGTCTCCTCCTTGCCTCAAAATCATCAACACAGTCAGCCCAATAGTCTTTTGTGTCTTCCCTATGATGGTAATTGATTCTGAGGTTCTGTTCAATAAATTTCTTCAAGTCAAAACAAGTTCTTGGCCTGAAGAAATGGACAGTGATGGGAGCTAGGGCTCTCTCTATGTTTTGTGCATCTAGAGCCATCTTGTAGGTGTAGTTTCCCAAAGATATAGGGAAGTGCAGGCCAGTGATTTTCTTATCCCTACAGGTTCTGTGTAACTTTCCAATTGCCACATATCTCTATCAAGGCCATTTTATCATTACATAAACATAGGGAGCTTGAGAGGGGTGCTCTCATAGCCTGCTAGCCTGATATAGGAGAATTTTCTGAATTGGATGAAGTAGGCACCATACTTCGATATTAGGCTCATGGCTTCATCCAGAGAACCTCCTCAGTAGTGTCACTCTCCAGAAGTCTTACAATGTACATGGTGAAAGCATCATTCACCCTCCTGAAGTTGTGATTGCTAGTGTCCAGGGTGAATTGAGGGCAATAAGCATATATAGGGTCACCTTTATGAGCATCAATGTATGTGAATCCAAACCATTGCCTTGATGTTGCTAGGGTATACATCAGATATGAAGTCATGTAAAACTTCTTGGTTTGTTGTACATTGACAGTTGCTTCTGCTAAGTTCATGCTGATGATTTCTACCTAGTTGATATTTTGAGTTCCTCGCACACCATGTTGATAAGTGGGCACATCCAGAAATGGAACTCATTGGTAGAGGGTAAGCCCATGACCCGAGCTAATAAGATTATAAAATCTGACAGCTCCTCATTGAAATCGGCATGAAACAGAGCTTTGGATAGATGGGACGCCCCTTTTTAGGGTTTTTAAGCCAAGACTTCGCCACCCTTGCCTTGTATTTTTCACATCTGGTCGAAGAGTGCCTGATGCTTGGTTCTGAGAGATTACTATAGAATTGTCCATTTCAGGAATCCTTAGGGTAGTGCCAATGGTGGCAGCATCGAGCTTGCAATGAGCTCCCCATGCACATTTGTTAGTTCACTCGAGTCGGGATTGAAATGAGCACCGCAGGTGAGTACCATGTCTGCACATTGCACTGAGATTGGGAAACCAGCGGTGAATGCCAAGCCACTATCGTGAATCATTTGTGCCATAGGAGAGGGGTTCGGTCTATCATCCTAGTCCAGAAATCTCCAAAGTCCAGGTGATGAACTTCACTGTCCCCGATATCGGGAATGACAGACTCGAGCGGTGAAACTTGCTCCTGACCTTGGAATTTGATCTTCATGTTGATAGCAATTCAAAAACAAAGTCACAATCTGAACTCTTGATGAAATTGCAGGGGGAATGGGTACGCGCACAGAAATTTTGATTGCGAGGGTATGAGCAATTGATAACAAGAAAGTAGTGTGCAAAAATGCGTAGGGGGCAGCTTATTAAATAGCCATTTAGGAGAGAGAAAGGTAATAAATGTGCATTAAATACACATCTACCAACTTAAAAAGCAAGATATTCGGGAAGAGTGGGAAAAATTAGCCGGATGGCCTTTGGTTCATTTGGGACACGCGGGACGCGAAAGAGCGACTCGGCCGATGCGGGCGACGTGGAAAAGAATGCACAAATGTTTTCGGGACATGAGGGATGAAAGTACGCGAAGTGCGTGATGCGGCCAATGCGGGTGAAAGGTGAACATTGAGCCTGAGCGAACTTGTGTTATTTGGAACAAAAAGTTCCGATGGGCCCGCGAGAAAATAAATTTCGGGTAAAGCGGCCGATCGGCGAACAGGGAGCCCGAATGAACTTGGGACATCTGGGACAAAAATGTCCGACAGACCCACAAATCACACAAAATGACCCAAAAACGCATTTTTTCCAACTTCTTTACTTTTCCCTTACCAAAACAACAGAAAAGGCGTTTAACTCAAAAAATTTCAATTTTGAACTTCTCAAAAGAGGGGAAATTGTGTACATATTGTCCTTATTTTTTCCAATCTATTTTATTAACATAATAATCTGTAATTCATTTCAAATAAATGCATGTATACATGCGATGGAACATATGGAACACATAATCTAACTTTTCAACAAACATGCTCAAATTTTCCTTTATACAATTGCAAGCTACTTTATGTAAACCAACAACAACACATTTTTAATGTGTTCTTCATTATATCTTTCCTTTATACAATTGCTCGCTTCTTTATGTAAACCAACAACAATGAATTTTTAATGTGTTCCTCATTATATCTACACACAAATACATATAGTTTTAAAATTTCAAGAAAGAATCATGCAATTTTTAGTTATTTTCATGCAAAGCTTTGTACATTATATCACTTTTTTGCATATTGAATTGTTAAAGGGTTAGACCTCATGTTTGCACTTTTTAGAAAATATAAATGAAAAAGGAAGAAAACTTTAAAGGTTCTCATTGCTTACAAATGCATGCTTTCCGAACACATCCTTCATTTCATCTTTGACTACACTACAAGTTTACATTTTCCACCATACATTTGTAGAACTCCGACTATCTCAAGCATCTTTTAGTTTCCATGGAAATAAATTTGACACACGAAGGCATTTCTCAATTGATTGAGGGAAGTTCCATTGTTGACCCCACATTTACGATATCGCACTGTCCTACCTAAGGTCCATTCTCAACCCGGTTGCCCAATATTGTGTTGACCTTTCAGATGGTAAACATTTTTAGACATCACTTCTACCCTCCAAATTTGTAATCCGTGCAACCGATAAATTAATACAAGAAGGATCCATTGTGTTCTTACACAAATCCGCGCGTTAGAATGATCAAAAGTGAATTGTAAGCTTAATTTCCTTCTCAATTACCAATGTATATAAAATCGCTATATTAATTATAATTTATTTATGTATTTTTTCATCCGTTTCTCGATTATAATTCTATCATGATTTTATTTTCCACTACATGACTATTCTTATCATTGAAATGGATGTTCTTGTCAAAAATATTTGATAATTGGTGCTCCAACCCGACTACCAACAAATGCTCTTCAAGATAGTCGCTTTCCTCAAATAGATGCAAGTGCCAATCGTAGTTACAAATATTTTGCAAGAAAACCAAATAAAATAAGTGGATTGAATACATCTATGTGCATGTGGTCTGTAGAGGGTCATGCCCTAGCAAAAACAACCCTTCACGAATATCACAATGCAAGGGGAGATGGTTTTATGTTTGGGTTTGATTTTGTGGATTAGGAAGGAGGGGAAATCCACATCACCTGTTTCAATGAGGCCGTGGAAGAATTATATGAGTAGATTGAAAATGGGAAGCTATATACAATTTCTAATGGGAGGATTGTTGATGGAAAGCTATGTTACAACCATTTAAACAATGCTTTGGATATTTTCTTGTAACATTCCTCAACCATATCTCTACTCATAGTAAATGAGGATACAATACCTTCCCATCAATTTCACTTCACCAAAATTAAGGACATACCTACAAGCGTTGAAGGTTCTACAGTTGATTTGATTGGCATTGTTCTTACAATGTCACCATGCTCAAAATATTTGTCGACATGACAAGTCTGAAAAAATAGAAGAACACTTCAATTAAAGGACATGTCAAGGATTCAGTGTAAGTGTCACATTGTGGGGAAAACACTTAGATGAGATAAGCAATGAACTTGAAGACATGCTTTCTATACCGCCTCTTCCGGTCCTTTCCTCAAAGCTTCTTCCGTCTCAAGTTTCAATGGAAGCTCAATTGACACTTGTTTAAAGAACCAAATGTTACGTCAACCCTCTAATTTCATAAACAAATACACTTCATGGCTGGGTTGATTCTGATGACTACTCCCTTCCTGGTACCCTCTATCACAAGCCAATTTATGGGCCCTCCAAAAATCTTGACCTTTGTAACAATGATTTCGAGGTACTACATATGGGGAACACAAAGAGAAATGAATGGGCCATGGTTATTGTAGAAATCAAAAATATCAACATGGACAATTTTTTTGCAAGGCATGTCCTCTTCAAAAAGGTGACAAACAATGCAGAAAAAGGTGAGAGAGAATGGTAATGGTTCATGGTTTTGTTCAAGTTACAACGTACAAGTTCATAACTATGATTATAGATATGCACTCAGGATCGATCTAAAGGACCCAATAGGAGAACTCCAATTAATTACCGCTTTTCCACTTATTCGGTTTCTCGAGATTAGATCTACAAAAATAATTGTAAAGGAGATAAATGGAAACTACGGTCGACTAAAGCAATTGTTCAGGTCCACCCAAGATTTGTGGATGTCCCAACTCAGGATTCAATGTCATATGACCTTTTCTATTTGTTAGAAATCCTTTTATACAAGCCTTTCAGAAATATTGCCTCCGAATTTGGCTTAAGCCCACATGACATCAACGACACTTGGGACATGTTCAAACACAACTACAAACCATGGCATGTTTTACACACTACTACAAATACAGGACATGAAACATATGTTAGTTCTGACTTTGAGGTCAAATGCAGTATTCAACACAAACCATTACAAGAATGGCAGGTCTTCACACAACTTCGTTTGGGAAACAACACGGGTCTTGACAATCTTGAAATGTTAGGGAAATGAGATTTTGACATACACAATAATTGAAACATACATGGTGTTACACATGATTTTATGATAACTAGTCATCATTAATCGAGAGAGAAAATGGAAGACAAAAATAACACCAAATAACAAGCCACACCACCATGTACCACACTACCTTTGTCTTGAACAACAACTAGCTCTTGATACCATACTTGCACCATTCAAAAACAAAACACTTCTACCTCCACTAAGATTGATAATTCAAGGAACATGTGGCACAGAAAATCATTTCGATAAATAAAATCTAGAATTCATTTACAACAACATCAAGAACAT